>VXAL01017661.1:383181-595582 GCA_013399475.1 Chauna torquata | reverse complement strand
AAAAAAGGTAAAAAATAAAATACAAAAAAAAAAAGGGAGAGAGAAAACCACAGACTGCGATAAAGCAAGAGGCAGGTGCTGCGCTGCTGTTTCTCCCTTCCAAACGCCAGCCAGCGAGGGCAGCGGTGCATCTACTTTGCAGACAAGGGTCTGCGGTGCATCCTCCCTCTGCCTTCGGGCAGGCAGTGAGCTCCTGCACACTCCCTGCAGCCACAGCTGCCTCTCCCCGCTTCAGTTTGCTGAAAATTTCAGTTTTCCAGAGGCAGAGAGGTGCCCAAGGCTGCACCCTCTGCCAGTGGAAACCAATTCGCCCAGGCAAGTCTGCGCTGCCAGGGCCGTGGAGGTGTGCTAATGGCAGCACTTTGTCTTGCAGGAACAAGCCCATTAGCACACTTTCACTGCAACGTGAAATATTAATACCGTTTTGCATTTATATAGCATCATATATCCAGGAGTCACCCACCAAGCTCCTGACATGAATCACAGAATAAAGCAAACTCCGGAAGGAGGTGAGTAAATAGGGTTATGCCCATTTTCCTGCTGCACATGCTGAGGCACAGCATTTCCTCCACTGCAGCAGGGCTCTGTGTCGATGCCCATCATAGGCGAGGCCACCAGAGCTCCTCTGCCCCGTCAGAGGGTGCCGCTGCCCAAGCAAGCAGCATCAGCTGCTCATGGCATTAGCAAGAGGCAGAGGGAGCTGCCGTGAGGCAGACAGGTTTGGTCGAGGTGCTGCCAGAATTTGAGAGCAGGTGACAGCAGGAAAACAGCTCTGGGGTGCTGCTGGTAACTGGGCCTGGGTCCCTGCAGCACGGTGGGAGAGGAGAACCAGGATTCCTGCAGGTCTTGCTGGGGACGCTGCATGCAGACGAGTGTGATGGGGCTGCCTGCCCTCTGCAGGGCATCTCCATCCAGCCCTCTTGCTTTGCAGCACATTTTAGTACCATCAGACAGAAGTTGCTGTAGAAACGCGATGTGCTTCCTTGAGCCACAGGTGTCTTGCTTTTTCCTTGAAGATTTTTGAATTGCAAGAATTTTTCTTCTATTTTGTAAAATAATAATAATCTTTTTTGGTCCCTTCCATGACAGATTTTGCAGATCTGAAGCACAGCAAGCCTTGCGCCTGCTACTTCACACGCTCAGCACAGCTGGAGGCTGCTCTCTTCCCCGTGAAGGCAAGGGCATTGCCGTCACTGTATCAAAGCATCTCCTGTACCTCCAGCAGAGGTTCTTGCCAGCTCAGCTGGCTGACACAGGCAGGAGCCAGGGCAGTACCAGGAAGGATGCTCTACGGTACTGGGAGGGATGCTCTGTGACTGGTCCAGAAGCGTTTCTGCCAGGAGCTGCAATGCTCACCCCAGTAACCGAGCTGAGCGAGTGACCTTGGTGCTCAGCGGTGCTTCCTGTGCTGCTAACGAAACCGCAGAGCAGCACGGCTGTTGTGCCACGGCCCGATCCCCGCCGGCAAGCTGAGCCCCTGGGGCGGGCTTGGGGCAGAGCTGCTGCTGGCATCAGCAGCCGTGCTATGTCCCTGATGCCTCCAGGCCTTTTCCAGCCCATCTCCAGAATTTGTTGCCGTTGCTGAAGATGCAAAGAGCAATGGGGCATGCCGCATTGCCAGCACAGTTTTGGAATCTATTTACTTGGATTAGAAATAATATTCAAGGAAGAAAATGCATTTTGTGTTGGTGCTGTGAAGAGCAAGCTGCCTGGGTCCTCTCTTTGGGCAAGAACCCCACATTCTGGGGTCCTTTCTCCAGGACCATCTGTTGGGCTCCACCAGCCCCAGGGACTTCACAGGACACCCAGCAAATCCTGCTCCTGGGCACTGCAAGGTGGGTCCCAAGGTCCCTGCTTCACTTTTACCCGGGTGAAACTGCCTGTGACGGCTGGTTTTTCATCTGAAAAGCTTGTTTTTTTTAGAAAAAAGTTAAGCTAGGGAAGTCTGGGGGGGATACAGCCCGAATACCCACAGCCAGCAGCTGCTGCTGGGCAGGCACATCTGGTGGGCTGGGTGCCAGGGGCTGGCACAGAGCAGCTGCCCCCTCCCTGGTATTGTGCTGATGGTGCAAGAAGGGGGCAGCGGGGAGGGGATGCATTGGTGCAGCTGGGGAACCCCTCAGCACATGAGCAGCCGGGCCCTGACATGACCAGAGGGCTCCTCGAAGCATGAAAGAACAAGCAGAATACCAGCGGGAAAGGCTGTTCTCACCTTATTAACGAGCCTTGTATTTAAACCCTCCTTCAGGTCTGTAGACAAGATGATTGCAAAGGCTTTTACACACTAACTCAGCAGGAATCGTTTCTGCTTTCAGTGATGTTGCATGCAGATGCTTTTTAGCAGGGCAGAATCCCATTATTGATGCTGGATAAATACATCAAAACAGGCTCTGAGTGAAATTACAGAGCTGCTGGTAGGTGGCATCAGGCTCGTGGTGCTCTCCGGGCCCTGGCAGCCATCAGCCAGCGCGGTGCGGAGGGGCAGGCGGGGAGCAGTGATAGAAAATGGGGGCTTCTTCCTCCTCAGGAACCGCAGGTCCTGAGGGCAGAAAGCAGGCAGGACCCTACGCGAGTCTGCGGGCAGGGACGCTGGGTGCACAGCGCAGCCACCTGCTGCTGCCTTTGCCCAACACTTTTGTTATGCAAAGAAGAAGGCACCTTGTTTGCAGACAATTAAAAAGCCAAACAGATTAGTGAAAAACAAACACATGGAACAGGCTGGATATTGGCTTAACCCCTGGGAAAGTCGCGTGAGCATCCGGAGCTGTCGCAGCCAAAGCAAGCAGTAATGCGCTCAGTGCCTAGGCCAGCCCTGCTGCTGCTGGTGACCCCATTGCTGCCCTGCAGGATGCTTTCACCCTTCCTAGGGCTCCCGTGCACAGTCACCACCGGCACATGCTGCATACACCTTAGGAGCCTTGCAAAAAATCCCAGGGCTTCCCGGGGGTGCCAGCACTGCAGGCTCATCAGGAGCTCCGCAAGCTGCAGCAGGAGGCCCTGCAGACGCTGGGGGCTCAGGGCGCAAGCCGTGGGACTGACCTCCATCTCCTGCTGCTCGTGGAAAGAGCTGGTGCAGCCACAGCCCCGCAGCCTGGGGCTCAGCGGGAGCCCTGCAGGAGGAGCCGTAGGGCTTCAAATCCCATTTTAATAGGTCCCAGGGGGCCCTGGGGAGGTTCTCACCCAACGTGCTCCTTGGAGTGCTCCTGGGGCTGGGGAAGATGATGAGAAGGAGGCATTGCTAACGAGGCCAACAGCAATTAAACCACCCTGCTGGAGCAGTGTGCTGGTGAGGAGGGGGCTGCAGCATGAAGGCGCTGGGGTTCACTGAGCAGACTGTGCAGCTGTGCAGCGGCCCCCTCTCTGCTGTAGTTCTGCTGGGCAAACTCCACGGCACAGCCTGGTAGCGGCCATCTAACATGGCCAGGACCCATTAATCTGTTAATATTTATAAGCGTGGCTGGAGGGAGTGACCTCATTTCTAGTGAGAGCTTAATTAATCATGGAATCAAACTGACTGGATGAGGTGGTTTTTGCTTCTGAGGAGATAAATTCGCATGGTCAGTGGTGGCCGAGGATGTAGGCGAGGTCATCACTGACCTAAATCATTGCATCTGGTGGTGGTGAGGGGAGCAAAGGTGACCAGGAGAGCAGGGTGCCCAGGCACACTGTCCCGTGAAAGCCAGCTGTGTGCTGGGAAGCAAATGCAGGGGCACAGAGGTGGATGCTGCTGTGGCACGTTGCACCTGCCAGGGCAGAAATAAGGGTGTTCCCAGTCTGTCCAGACACGTCCCTGCAATCATGGCAAGGGAAGCACAGGACCATGGGCAGTCATTGGATCCTAAAACCCAGGTAGAAAGGGGTCAGGGTCCTGGGATGCTCTTGAAAAGGGAGCAACCCAGCCTTCAGACCCTGCTGATCATCACAAAGGGGCTGGGTTATTTCTGTATTGGGTCATTTGGCAAAATAACTGTTGTGTGAGCAACATCTCTGCCCTTGCTGCTGACCTTGGCAGCGTTCAAATGGATGACCTGCAGGTCAAAGTCTTTATATCCTATTACCAGTCTCCTGAGTCATGCCTGTCACCTGGTAAGTTATTTTATTTTGAAATGGCAGCTAAACGGGAAAGAGGTCGTGCTCCCAATATGGTGACAATAGGACTTGACAGCACTTTTCTGAGTGATTAAGCCTCAGGTGATGTTGGGGCTACAAGACAAGTGGCAGAAGGGTGAAAGACTTTAATCACCCCAGACATGCCATCGCATCCTCGCAATCCGTCCTGCTGGGGTGGGCTTTTACTGCAAAAGGGAAGTGATAGAAAAAATAATCAAACCCAACCTGTGCACCAACCAGTTAGTTATCCACGCTGCAGGTACTGCTGTTAATAATGAGCTGGAGCAGCCTGTTGGCCCTCAAAGATCGTTCTGCAATAAATAAGAGCTGGTGCCGTAACACAGCTGGCTGGGGCTGCCGGCACAGACACTAGATGGCATTGGAAGAACACGCTGTGCGGCACCGGCACCTTCCCTGGCTTCCCCTGGAACAATCTGGCAAAGCAGAGCAGAAAACTCAGGATGACAGAGCAGAAAATGTCTCTGCCTGGGCGAGGATGCTAGCTCACCTTCAGCCCTCGCTCCAACCTTGCGACGGTGCGGCTGCCCGGGGGAGCGCAGCAGCGAGGCAGCGCTGCAGGAGCTCATGGTGCACAGCCTCCTTGCTGAGCTAATACAGTAATTTTCCTGGTGTTATTTATTTTCCAAGGAGCTGCAGGCTGGACCGTGCATGGCCACTCACTGCTCCCTGCAGCTCAGCTGCCCCTGTCTGCAGCAATGCTGCCATTCCAGGCTCTGCATTTGCCTAGCCTGTGGGAATTTTACCCCAGATATCTCTGCTCCAGAAGCACTGCAGCCCGAAATCATGCCCTGCTCTCCCTGAGACCCTCCTTTCACCTCCCAAATTTCCACTGCAGGGCTGGGCTGGGGGAGCAGGGAGGTGAAGGACCGGTGCTCGGGTTAGAGGAGGCACCGGCTCAGGGAGAGCCAAGTGCCTTTAGGGAACAGCTGCTCTCGGGCTCAGCTCCGTTCGCATAAACCCAGCTGCCCCGCATGAGCGATGGCTGGGAGGAGTGGGGCTTCGCAGCGAGTTCAAAGCTGCAAGCTGCTGCTGACCCGTCCCTCCTCTGACACCAGAAGCTGCAGCTCCCTCACATGGAAAGGAAGGCTTTTTTCCTGCAGCTGGGGCAGGCACTTCCCCAGCCACCAACAGATGAGGGGTGCACGGGGAGCAGAGCAACCTCCAATGTGGGGGCTCAGGGCACTGGTAATACCTGAAGAGCTGATTCCTCCCGTCAAGCACCATCACTCTGGCCCGAAACAGCTGCTTGTGGGATGATTTGCCTTGAAATGCCCCTGCCAGGGACAGGCTCTGCATCCCAGTGCTGGCATTTTGCCACAGGGCAGTGCTTGCAGCCGTCGCCTCCAGCCAGCTCGGGGCTGTGACAGCAATACGGCCTCCCCGTGGGGATGGACGAGCGCTTCCAGCCCTGCGCTGGGGGACGCTGCAGATCTCACCCGCAGGCTCAATGCCTGCACACCCTCACAGCCCTGCTCCCATCCTGGGGGGTGGCTGGGGGCCTCATCCCCCAGCAGAGCCCGCACAAGCCCCTTCGTGTGCGGGGCGAGGGGAACGCGGTTGGGCAGGGCATTCCTCCCAGCTTCCCACCCTCCGCACTTTTTTTTCTGGCTGTTTCCCCCTGCCCTGATCGATTCCCCCCCCACACCTCCAGCCCACCAAGCTCCAGTTACCCACCCACACCTCACTCTCCCCTTGCCTGGCTGTTTATCCAGAGCGCATCGCTATTTATTTGTCTTGCTGCAGCATCCCCAAGGCCGGTGCAGGCTGGGCCCCTCTTGGGAACAGCCACGTGAGCCCATGGAAACGCTGAGCACCCCAGTGCCAAAAAGCCGGCTGGCAGCAGGCACCATGGCCCAGCCGCACGAGCCCCAAGGGCCGACACCGCTGGTCAGAGCTGGAGCCCATTTCCAACAGCCAGGATAAGTGGGGCTCTTTCCTATTCCAACTGCTTCCCATCACCTGTCAGCCTCCTCCCGCACCGAGCAATCAAAGGGACAGCGTCTCCTCTCCTACACTCCCCCAAATCAACTCCCGAATCCCTGCTGAGCCGAGCTGACTTTTGCATTTTGTCTCCTAAATTATGCATCACGCAGGAAGTCAAACAGCCACAATATGTCTCTTGATTGCAGCTCGCTCTCTTCCAGCCAGCCCTGTGCTCGCAGCCCGCGTCTCCCCTCTGTGGCGTCAGCAGGCAGATGGCACGGCACCGCTCGCAGCCCAGCCGCTGCCTTCAGATGCCCCCCTCCTGGAGACATTTCAAAGGCCCCTAGCCTTCTGGAAAAGCAGCTGCTTCAAAGTGGCATGGCCAGGCTTCACATTGCTCTGCTCACACAGGTGAGAGCTGCTGGGGTAACATTACAGCATTCTTCCAAAGGCTAAAAACTTGCTCACACCCTAAGAGAAATACTAAACCAAAAATCCCCTTCACCCCCACTTGGCTTGCTCATGCCGTTCCCAGGCCCTCTGGGCAGCAAATTCATGAACTGAACTTCCAAAAAGGCCCAGACTTGGCTTGAAGCAAGAGATTTCGCATCATTGTGTCTTAAAATGTCAGCACTTTAATTAGCCGCCATCTGAAGCTGGAGCGGGTTTGCCTGGAAAACAGCTAGCAAACTGTTTGCCCCTTTTTGTTTTTAGTTTGGGTTGAGAAATCTGTTCAAGCTGACCTTTTGCCTCCCAGACCACCCCAGATTTCCCATTCCATATCGGCATTTCCTAAAAATAAGAAAAAAATAGCCCCCCAAAATATGAACCAGCTGTAGGGAAAACATGCTTAGCTAATATGCATCGCGCCAAAGCAGAGAGGAGCCGAGCTCAGCGGGGAGATTCCTGCTCCCGCAACGTCTCAGCGCCCGTTCGTTAATCCGAAGGCTCCATGGCGTTCATCGGGCGCGCAGCCAGCGCACAGGGCAGAGGAGCCTTGATGAGCTGGATGTTCGTGCACGCCGCCATCCTGCAGCCGGGCTGGGTGCTGTACCCCTCGGTGAGGTGGGCCCGAGGGTGGGGACGACACGGAGGTGATTGGCGTCATCCCCAGCCCCCCGGAGCCCCCCGACCCGCATGAATGCTGCGCAGGGCATGGAGCTGCAGGGCATCGCCCCCTGCAAGCAGGTGCCCGCCTCCCGTCCCCCTCCCGAGGGCAAGGAGGCTTCCCCACTGTTTTCTGCCTCCTTTTGTTCCCTCGACAGGAGCGTGGTTTCCCGTGGGGCGCAGGGAGCCGCGCTGCAGTGGGAGCAGCACCCAGCATCGCGGCGGGCGATTTACTGCTTCGCCTGATGACAAGTGCCGCTCAGTAAGGAGCGCGCAGTCAACAGAGCGGGTATGCAGAGCACCGGGCATTTCAGAAAGGTCAGGTTACCACTCCGCCGCGCTGCCCAGCGCGCAGCCCAGCCAGGCCGGGCTCAGACCTGCAGAGCTCATTCCTCAGCCCGGCATTTATGGGGAACATTTATGCTCTGGGAAATGTCCTTTGGAGGAGACTCCAGGAGGACTGCCTCCTCCCCTGCCTCCTCCCACCCTCCGCACGTCGTCGTCGTCGTTTCAGACCTGTTCTCCTCACTCCTGACATGGGGCCGCCCAGCGCCTACCAGGCAAGGTGCCTTTTCTGACACTTCTTGGCTATTCCAACCCCAGTGGCTGTTACCACCAGCACGAGGGGTTCTTCCTTTCATCTCCTTTGGACAGTGCTGCCAGGTCACCTTCACGTAAAAGGAAAAGCCACAGTTATAGTTATCCCAGATTGAGGTGTTACCTGCTCAAAGGTTTTTAGTGCACCACTTAAATCTCCAGTCTTAACCACCTTTCATATTTTGGATTTTTTTTTGTACCTGTGAGGCTGCCAGAGTCATAACTTCCACTCCAGGATAATTTCTTGCTCTGAAGGATACAGTGAATTTCTTCACAATTTGCTGACCAGCAGAGCATGCTCTCCAGATGGGTTCTGCTGGATAAGCGCTGGATTTCCGCTGCTGGAGATGGAGGTTCGAGCCTCCTTGTGTGTGTGTGTGGTAAGTTAATGAAGGCAAAGCCAGAAGAAGCACCTGAAAGACCACAGGAAGCTCAGAGGCCATGGTGCCCCACCGCGGCTGCTGGCTTTGGAAATCTTGGTGTTGAGGCAGCACAAACAAACCCTCAGAGGGCTCTGGTGTCCCGAAGATCCAGGACATCTAAAAGCAAAAGCCACCAAAGGCCACTCAGCCCTTCCAAGCATCCTCTTCAAAAGCTGGGTTTAATGTGAGAAATGCCACCGCGAGCATCTGCAGCCTGAGCTCCAGGCGTGAGCGGTGATGGCTGTGCTGTGCCCCCAGCTCCTGGAGGAGCCTCACACCACCACAGCCAAAACGTCCAGCAGCGTCTGCTCCGCCAGCCGCGCTGCCCTGACATCTGGCGCCTGGATGCCCAGCAGCCTGGAGAATGATTCACGCAGATACGGAGCCAGTGGCTCTGAGCCATCGCTAATTACTAATGTACTTACCACCTGGACATGGACTAGATCAGCAGGGCTTTTGGAGCGTTATCGGTGACCGCCATCATGAAGGGCCACAAGAACGTCCACCATCACCATGGCTGGGTGCTGCAAAGTGCTCAGGGATGTTGGTTTTGGGTCCGGATTTGTCCTGGAGCCCAGCGAGCATCTTCTGCGAGAGCGGCTGGCCGTGCACCACTGGCACCACGCACCGCCCAGCACCGCGCCGCCCCAAGCCCTCCCGAAATGGCAGAGCAGCAGCTGGTCCCCTTTGCAGAGTTGAGGGAAAGCTTGAGCCAAAGCAATGCGTTCCTCAGAGCCCAGTAATTCTTCAGCACGTCAGAGGAAGAAGAGCGGGATCAAAGCATCCTCCCTGCCTCCCCGCTCATTGACGGAGAGCCTGGAGTCCTGGCCTCGCCGTGCTCTGAGCTTTGGTGGAGTGCAACAGTCATCTGCGATGTGGCAGGCAATTACGGCTGGAAGAAAGAGGGGGCAGATCACCCCGGGCGCGGGAAGAATGCGAGCCGGCCGCCTTTCATCTGCACCCCACCAGCCGCCGCCTGCCGCTCGCTATTCTTATCCCTCCTGATCAAGGCGAAGCGTTTCCTCTGCCTGCCATTGAAGCCGGGAGCCCCGGCATCGCGTCGGCATCGCAGGGAACTGGCCGTGCCAAGGGTCGGAGCAGCTGCAGGGCACGACCCCGCCACGGTGGCTTTCAAGCTCGGAGACCACCTCGTGGCGATCGACCCGTACATGCAGGCGTAGAGCTGCGGCGCTTCTCGCACGCAGAGGAAGGTCAGCCCTGGTTCACGCTTGATGTGGGAAGTGCCGTAGCTCAGAGGATCGTGGGCAGCGGAGGTGTGCTGTATCTGTGTTGGCACCAGGGGTTGTGCTCTAGGGAAGAGGGGTTCTAGCAGAAAATTTTGGTCATTGGGGTTTAAAAATCCCCTCGTGTTCTCATGAGAGAGACTGACTCCTTTCAGTCCTTGAGCAACTTTGCCCCAAACTCTAGTCCTCGTGAGAGAAGCGACACCCCGAGAGTTACGATGGCATGACGTCCCTCGGGGCTGCCGGGAGAGCTGCCGGCTTGTGCCCCGCAGCCCTGGAAGGATCGAACGCTGCTCACCTTAAGGAGCCCAGGCTCCAGGGCTGCCGCAGACCAGGACCGCGACAGCTTTGGTGGAAGGCCCTTGCCAGCACCATCTGTGAGCAGAAAGGAGAGCTGCCCTGGTGGCAAGAAAAAAAGGAGTCCCCAAGAGACCAGGTCCTGTTCAGCCCCCATGGAAAAGGCTGGCGCCCAGGCCAGGCAGCGTGCTGCAAGTTCAGCAAGTGAAGAAGGTGACTGGGTCCATCTGTACTGAGGAAGCCAAGTGAGCAGAGCTACCCTGGGGCCCAAGTTAGCTTGAGGAGCGACCAAGGAGACAGCAAACTCACCTGGTGATGCTCGCAGCTCCCATCTCCTACAAGAAGACTACATCTCAGACTTGGCTGTCTCCAGTCCTTACAAACCACTCCAGGAATCAACCAAGCCCAGCATTTCTGGGGACACTGGAAGAGCACCGGGCAGGTTTCCAAGAGAAGGCTCTAAACACGTGCAGTCCCTGCATGCACGGGAGCAGAGCCAAGGCAGGACTGCAGCCCCCAAGCAGCCCCGCTCTGCTCCCCTGCCACATCCCCTCACCTCTCCCCCAGCTCAGGGGGGACGGGGCCACCCCAGCCTGCCCCCCACCCCGGAATTTCCATCACTGCCAGGATCTCATCACTGCAGCAAACTCAACGTGAACACCGCAAATATCGGCAGGAGGAAAAACCAGGCAAGAGCAACCTCCAGCCCTGCTGCCTGCTCTCCACCAACCCCCACTGCGTCAGCAGGTGCAGGATCCGACCGCTGGTCTCCTGCACAGCAGGCGGCCCAGCCCGGCCCGGCCCACAGTAACATCGGCCAGGGCCGCGAGCTGGAGGCCATGTGTTATTAATTGGCTGGGAGAGGCATTGTTATTCCCAGGCTCCCTCCTAGCACGTTCTTCGTGCTGGTTCAATACGGCTGCAGGAAATCAGCCTCATTATCTTGAAGGATCCAGGAGTTCTTCCCAGAAGTCAAACTCAGAAACAGCCACAAAGGCTCCTGCAGAGAAACACAAATCCAGTAAAAGTTCATTCCTGACTTTACTCCCTGTGAACTCCTCAGCGCTGACCCCTGAGCGCGGCTGCTGCTCTCGCTGATGGATGCGCTGGGTTTGAGGAGCCGGCACTGATCTCTCCCCAGCACCAGGGACCATGCGCTCCATCCTCCCGCTCGCCTCTTTCACGTCAGGATTTTAGAGCCCATGGGCGTGCAGCTGGCGGCATGCTGTGCTGGGGATGCCTCCGCCTCCAGGAGAGATGCTGAAGGGAAACGGACCCGTGGAGAGCAGAGCAGCTCGCTGCCCCATCCGCACAGCACGCGCAGGGGACTGCACAGTGCTCCTAGCTGCAGGTTCATGCCTGGCTGCAATCAATACAGCCTTGCAAAATTAACCTGCTTCTACCTCTCTTTTGCACACAAATACAGCTGTTGAAATTCTTCCATTTCCACAACATTTGAGAAGAAAAATCTGCCTCATTGGAAGGTTTCCTTACCTTGCATAACTTCAGGGGAAAATTAAAACAAAGCCTATTTTTTTCCTACGATATTGACAAATAAATTTTTACCACCTAATCGCTGTGCTGCTGTGTGTGTAAGCAACTGCCAAGCAGAGAGAGCAGCACAACCAGCAGTGGCTCCCAGTGCTCCCAGTACTCCCGGTCATTCTGCTTTGAAACCGGGGGGAAATCACTGCCAGAAGTTCGCAGCCAAACAGCTGTGCCTGGGTCAGTCCCCAACACGCAGCAGGCCCTGCTGCAGGCAACGCCTGGCCCTCGCATGGTGTCAATCGCCCACACATGTGCAGGGAGCTCGGGCGTTTTGCTCTTGCTCCTTATTTCTAGAGATCTGAGCACAATCAGCAGTGACAGTCGCTGGGCCCCCAGTCGCACGCAGCCCAGAGAGGGGGGCTGCTGAACCGGAGCTGACGAATTGCTGAGGAAAGGATGACAGCCCAATTTACGCATCACTCTTTATTTCTGCTTAAAAAGAAAAAGCGGGTTTTCTTCCCTCTTTCCCAAAAGCAACGCCCACGTCCGAGGAGAGGAGAGCGAGCACGGTGCTGCGTTCGCAATCTCGTGTTTGCCGGGGATGGCTTGGGATGGTGATCCGAAGTGACACCTTGACAGCTGGCTCATTCCCGCGTGCATGTCTGTGAAATAACCATGTCCTTATGCACGCGGATAGGATGGCGATGCAGCGCGGCGGTGCGGCTCTGACCCGCTGCGGGCTCTGAGCTGTCCCCGGGCACGCTTGGCCTCCCCATGCAGTGACCTCCATCAGCGTCTACTGCTCTCAGCGCCTCAGTTTCTTCCATCTGTAAAACTGCAGTTCATGTGGTTTTCTTCGTAAAACACAGTGGGACGGCAGAAGAAGGGGTCCTGGGCACTTGCAGGTGCCACTGCTGCCTCCTGATGTCCCCGGCTGTGCAGCACAGGGCTGGATGCCTGGCACGGACCCAGCACCGTGCTCCTTTTCTTTTCCAGGCTATTTTTATCCTCCTCCCAATGGCAGATTGAGGGCTTCAAGAACAGCCCCATGAACTCTCTCCTGCTTCCCCGCCATGGAAATTACTGCACAGCGGTTCAAAATGGGAGAGCAATTTGCAAAACAAATAAGTCTCAGATTAGCTAACAAGCGGCAGGCTGACCTTACAGGGACCCTTTCATTAGGAGACACTTATTCCCTGATACTTCTCTATAGAGCACCGATTAACTGCATTGGGATGGAGGGAGCTACTTCATACTGTTTTAATGAATTAAATATATGCCCCTATTTGGCTCTTAATGTTAAAAAATATTAAGTATAGTAATTGTCACAATCCCAAAGCCAGTCATCTCTCCACCTAGTAGTTCATCTCTACTTCCCCCTTCCCACCACAAACTTTAATCTCTTAATGCGCGCCTCGTGTCACGGTACTTTCCTCTATTAACGCCAGCCCATTGAAACGCACTGCACTGTCCAGCTGGGTGAAAGAGGACAACTGCGGCAGAGCAAAGGAGCAGAACGAACGATCACAAGTTGTCCAGGAGCTCGGGAGCTCTCTGGTCCGGGTCTCCTCCAGCTTTCTGAGAGTAGCACAGGACATGGGGGTGCGCCCCAGGTCCTATCCCAGCCATTAGCTGGTGCTGTGGCTTTTTCTTCTCCTCCTTTGCATCTCCTCTTCCTTCAGCATCTGTGAGCACAGAAAGCGAGAGCTGCACCTCCACCGCGTCCTGTGGAGGAAGCAGCCTGCCGGAGCTCGGCCAGCCCCTGCTCCTGCCAGGGGTGATCCTGAGGGATGTAGGGAGGTGCTGGCGACAGGTTAGAGCAGCTCAGGAGGAAACGTCTGCTCCAGGGATGCTCCTCAGCCTGGTCCGCTGTGGGGACACCTGGTGTCCAGCCCTCCTTTGACTGTCTGGAAGCACCATGCCTCCCCGCAACTCAGAGGGGTGGGAAAAGGAAAGGGGAAAATAAAAAGCAAATAGCGCTTGCGGCCTCAGGAAGCAAGCACGCGGATGTCGTGGCCATGGGGCTCTGTCCTGAAGCTCTGCCCAGTGCCCACACAGCCACGAACCTCACACGTTACGTTGGTGTGCCTCTGACTGGCATGTAATTTAATTATTGCATGCTTAAAAGATTAAATCTATGATTAAAAGAATTTATATGGATTAGCACAGGATGATTTTAAATCACTGCCAGCCCACGGCAAAGCACACCAGCAATCCGCAGCATGCAGCAAAAGCAGCGGCGATGCGAAGGGTTCGGCGGCGGCTTTAGCCCCGCTCCACGTGCCAGGGAGGAGCTGGGCGCTGCGGTGCCCGCCCGGATCGCAGCCCCTCTGCAGAGAAGGGGATGTGGGGCTGGCACTGCGCTTTTGCAGAGCACGCTGCAGCTGCCTGCAGGCAGCGCGGGGCCGGCGGCACTGAGCAGCGGGAGCTCGGCCCCGCGCAGCAGAGCCGGGCACAGGGAGCCCCGAGCCGCCCAGCCCAGTGAGAGCTGGGGCTGGAGGGAGCCAGCGCATGGCCAGGAAGACGGCAGTGGTTTCACCTCCCTGGTCTGCTCCTCTCCATCCATCCATCACTCCATCGCAGGCATCGCTGCGTGCGAGCAGTCCTCTCTGGAGTCTCCAATCATGAATTTTAGTCTGTTGTTTAAGCCCATCTGTTATTTTTCTTAAGTCACTTACTAGATGTTCCTTCATGGGAGAAAGAAAGAAGCTGGATGGGAGGAAAAGTAAAGCACTCAAACTTGGAATATTTATGAAATAAACTGGTTTAAATCAAATTCACAGGTCTCCAGCTAAAGCTGTGTTCCAGAAAGCGTTATTGTTTCCCTCTCAGGGGTGAGAAGGAGAATGAGAAATTCATTTTCCTGAGCTGTGAGGGGAAGCGAGCATCAAGGGCAGCATTTCATCAAACTGCCTCTTCCAAAACGGCCATTTTCAAATCCCCAGCCCTTTCCCAGAGCAGCCACCTCACCCGGCCAACCCTGGGCAGGGACCCAGGCGGCTCCAGGGCAAGCCCGGCCAAACGGCTCCGTTGGCTCCAGCAAACATTCTGCAGCATCCCTGAAAGAATTCTGACCCGAACAGTGACCACCTCTGCCTGCTCTTCTGCCACCGCAGAGCCTGGGTTTGTCCTCGCTCCTCCAGGGGCAGCACGCGTGGTGCTGGGCTCCCGCGCTGCAGGAAGGCGCCGGCGTGCAGCCAAGGACGCTGCTGCTCGGCTCTGCACGCCTTCAGCCATCTGCTAACGGCGCTGCCCTGCGAGGCGGCTGAGAACAGCTTCCCGGCCACCAGACCGCTGTACCGCTGCTGCTGCACGGGGATACGCTCGGTGCCTTTGTTCGCAGAATTGCAGCATGGGCCCTGTGCAATCTGTTTGATTTGAAATATTAGCGAAGAGATTAAAAACAGTGCTCATGATTTTGTAATGCATATGGTAATTAAAGTGTTACATTGCAATTATGATGTAATTAAACTGTGGGATGCTCTTCAAGATGCAATTGCCACTCATTTGCATAACTGACGGATTTGCTTATTATCACCCTTTTAACATACGTATTAAAAAGAGCATCAAGAGTGCTGGCTATGGAGGCTTGCAGCAGCTCTACACAGCACTCAGCCCTCCCCACACACCATGCTTATTCACCCTTTCAGGGATGTTGTCTGGGGGTCCCAGTCTGGAAAGCCACAGGAACGACCAAATTTGACCTTTCCAGGCAATTAATACAAATTCCTACATCCTGCTGTACCCGACAGCTGCACACATCTGTTACAGAGCAGCCACCGAAAGGCATGCCCTGTGTGCTACAATTATTCTCAGCCATGCAAAGACCTTTCTGGCTCAGCAAATTACTACAGGTACTGAAAAAAAAATCACCCTATGAAACAAGACTGATTTTCTTCTTCTTAAGCTCACCAAAAATTCCTCAGAGGAGCTAAAATAAAAACAAGCTCAGCACTGGGCTGCCCATACCTTCCCCTTGTCCTGATCGGCTGGCTCTGTAAGGGCGCATAATGCACGGCATGGACGCAGGAACACGCTGGGGTAACGGCTCAGGAAAAGAAATCTTCACTGAAAGCCGAAGCCTCTGTCTGGACTTTGCTTTTATCTGGAGCAGGCCATGCCTTAAAAAATCTCTGACAGCTGGTAATGCCTCATCCTGGCTCACTGAAGAGTGCACAAGAAAAGGAGAAAGGACTTTTCAATGGTTCCTTTTATCTGCTGTTTTAACCCGCACTGAGAAACATGAGATCCCTGAAAACGTGACGTCTGGTATTCTGCAGAAATAGATCTATCGGGAAAATAACGGCGCTGCTTTGAGAGGATCAGGGCTTCGGCTCTGTGAGGTGCAGTGTTTCATCCTCTGCCCAGCAAGACCCTGGAGAACATTCCCAGGTTTGGCGCTTCGCGGCGCAGCTGGGCACAGGGCACAGTGCTTGGACGGCACGCAGGCAGGACACCGAGCAACTCGCGCCGCCGAACTGCGGGGAGACGCATCGCTGTAAGCGGGTGAACCGCCAGGTTTGCTGCTCAAAATGTTCTGCGTTGTCTTAAAAATACATTTGCCTTTGCATAATTACCTTTCCAAACTAGCTTCACTTGCATGACAGATTCTGTTAGCCTGCCTAGAAAAAAGTGAATATTGGTTTAGGCAAATAACGCCCCTCCTGCTGCAGCTCTAAACACGCCCGTGGGGCTGCAGCCTGCACCAGCACCAGCACCAGGACCTCCTGGCCGCCAGGCTGACAGGGAAGCACAACGGGGCTCTTCCGCTGCTGCTGGGAGGAGGTCAGCGCCTTTCTCACCAGAAAACGCTCGTCGGTAAAAACTTAACGCGCTTTCTGCATGCATTGGTCAAATTCCAGCTGGGCTGCCTGGGGGCATTTCGGCAGTCAGTAAGTCATACAAAACGGGCACAAAACGAGCGCGCTATGAGTGGCCGTGCCGGTTTTGAGACATTTTTGGCATTCTGCTGCAGAAGAGATTTCACTTTTGCTTTTCGTTCCCATCCGAGAAGGGCTGACCCGCACAATCACAGGCCGACTCGCGGCCCGGCCGAGCCGGCGGGTGCTGCGCTGCAAGGAGGGGTCCACGGTGCTCGCCGCTCAGGCGCACGAGTGGCCCTCGTGAGTCTTCAAGGGAAACGATAACTGTGGGTCTAACTCACTGGAGATTTAATACAGCTGAAGCTTAATTTCAGTTATATAAGGACTTGTCAAAGCTAGGAGTATGTCATAAGTGTAAAGATTTAGATGTATGGCTCCACGCTTCTCTTTTTTATTTTTTAATTCCCCTTCCCTTAAAAAGAAGGTGGGCGCACGGCAGTGGCGGTACCCGCGGGGCAGCTGTTAGCCTGTGGGATCAGAGCCGGGACGGCCTTCCTCCAGCCAGCGGTAACTTCCCGGCACTGACCCCATGCGCGGCACCAAGCAGCTGTGCAGCGCGGATGCCAGGTCGGGAGTTTGGTACCTGGGGAGCTTCTGCACAGGCTCCGGCCCCTGTCTCTGGGCTCTGCTGAGAGCACCCAAAACCCTGCACTGCAGACTCCAGTGAGGGCAGGTGATGAAGCTCTCCATCAATCCAGTCAAACACCAGCCCGTCGATTGCTGGCCCCACCATGAGTCACGGTCTCTAAGAAAAAAACATTTATAGTCACTTAGAGGCAGGTGAGGGAAAAGCTTTTTCCCTTCCCTCTAAGCTACAACAGATCTACGACAGGGCTTCTCCAACTTCAGCATCCCCAAGGTAGCACGTGTGTTATGCCCGGAGGTGTAAATAAGTGACCGCTGGCCAGATGAAGGATGCACGTGGCAGCTGAGAAGGGCTGCAGCCGAGCCACGCCAGCGTGAGCCCCAGGGACCGCGGGGGCCGGTGCAGGAGAGGGGCTGGGCTCCTGCCTGCAGCAGCACCGCAGCCCCCTGCCCACCCTTCCCTCTGTATTTTGGTTTAGTTGGGAAACTGTGGAAGCTTGCTAATTAAAATTGATGTCATGTTCACTAGAGTCCAATTCCGCATCGAACTCCTGTTGTTCCTTCTCCACAAGAGCAGGTCTGCCATATTTAGCCAACTTTTAAACTCATTAGCAAAGCAGATGCTTAGACGCACAGTCCCTAATGACTGTAAATGGGAGAATTAGTTTATTGATTGATGGCCTAATTGTTGCCACCACGACCACGAGCGATAGCTTTAAGCCCGTGTGCATTGTGCTGCAGGACATCCAGCCTGCCGAGGGGAGAGGCAGGAAGAGAAAATGCCACTGAGGCTGACAGCCAGGCAAGATGGGGCCATCCGGCAAGCACCTGGGAGGTGACCCACATGCAGATTTCCAAATTATTCCAGCATTTGAACAGTCATGCAAAAGTCAATTAAATTACAGTTTATCTAACAGAGGTCAAAGCCTTTGAATGCATATTGCTGCGTAACCTTTTGTGGGGTGCATTGACTTGCCCGCTCTTTGCATGATAATGAAGAGACTGCTGGAGCCTGTAAACAACAGTTAATGCTATTGTTTCTTCCCTCCCCTCTTCCTCCTTCATTTGTCCATGAAAATTTAAACAGAAGGAGGGGAATGTCGGACACTCGGTCCCTGCGCAGCTCTGCAACTGCTGAGAGCGGTGCCTGGGTGACCTTCAGCCCTGCTCCCGCGATGGCTCCATGAAAGATGCTGCTGACGCCTCCTGCTTCCACCCGAAAGCACTATGCAAAGCTATGGACCGATGCCTGACTGCTCCTGGGGCTGCAGCTCTCTGCCCCTCGGGGCAGGCCATGCACGGCCACCGGTGTCCAGCTGCCACGGGAATGTAAGAGGCACTCCGCTGAACAGCCTGCCTGCACGATTAAACCTCTCTTAATGACAGCACCTACAACCTGGCCCTGGCCCAGAAAGGCACAAATAAAAAAACAACCGCCAAACCCTGAAATGAAGCAGTCTTGAGCACGTGCCCAAATGGTTTACTGAGCAGGGACACACTTAGCCACAGGCTTTGCTTGGGCTCGCTGGTAGGCGACTGCCAGCCCCGACCTGCTGGTGCGTGCTGGCAGCGAGCCGCGGGCTCCCGACTGGCTTTCACCCAGCTTTCTGCACATCCAGATCTGCTGAATCCCCAGGAGCTGAAACCCCACTGCCCGGCGGGCGCATCGCAGGGAGACGTCATTGCCTTGGGACGCTGTTCGGCAGCCAAGATGCATTGCTAATGCCAGCTGGCTTTGGCCAGTGTCTTATTGGAAATGCGACCGAGCGCTTCCGAGCAGACGCACGAGCCCGGCTCCCTGCCCTGCGGGGGCTGCCACACCGTGAACCCCAGCCCTGAGATGCTCACATGACATCGCGCCCAGGCAGGAGACTTTGGGAAGAAAAGCAGCAGGGAAGAAAGATTTAAGAATATGGCTGATGTTTTTCCAACACACAAAAATCAACAGGAAAAAAAAAAAAACAGATATGCAAGAGGATTTAAGAGGCATCATGTTGCCTGGATACCAGATCCTGTAAGTACCCAAAAAGTAATTATAAAGCAAGAAATCTGTCTCAGCCAAGCAGGTGGATGGGAAATTGGAAATCCATTTGTGAGAGACGTTCTGCTTTCTAACAAGACAGGTCACAGCTCACCCGTGCTCTGAGCAGCCTCGTGCCCCCGCTCCCGACCCGCCCTGGCTGCCGCTCTGGGGATAACACAGTTTCACCCAGCAGCCGTGGCACCGCGTGGCACTGAGCAGAGCCTGCCTGGCTCACCATCCCTGCCAGCCAGCGGCATGCTAAAAAAAACAAAAACCTGCTGGCCCTGCTAAAGAGAAGCCCGCATTGAAACCCGCAGGCCTTGTATTTTTCCCTTGGGGAAAGGTTGGAAAAATTAAGAAAAAAAATACCCTCTCTGCAATCACAGTATCCTTTGCAAGGACTTGCTTCAAGTTCAGGAAACCCCGCTCACATCAGGGGTCTGCGGTGCAAGAGAAAACTCCCCTACGGTTATTTTGGACTGGAGGGGTCACCCTCAGGAAGCTGCACAAGGTAAGCCCTGGCCTCCCCAAACGTTTCTGCTCTATGTCCCAGCTCCAAAGCAGTAATTGACAGCAAGGAAAAATTGTTTCACCTCAACAGGATTTCAGGGTGCTTTTAACGGATAGGCCCAAAACACTTGTATAAGAGTGAGTAAATTTACACACACACGTAGCCTAAGCACTGGGAGACCAGTCCCTCACGCACAAGGACACTTGGGATCAAGGGAGCATCACTTTTAGAGACCAATTTCCGCACTCTGTCACAAATATTTCCATTTTAATAATCCCCAAAGTAATAATTTCTCAAATCCCATTTTCTTCTTAATGCTTGTTCCTACTTTTTGCATTTCACTCAATAAAACGTAACTACTCAATTTCCCTTTGCTTTCCTGCCACTTCTCATCTCTCCCACCTTTCGGCCCCAGCACGCAGCTCCCCCCGCCGCCGCAGCCTCTGCCCAAGGACAGCTCGCTTTTCCCAGCCCAGACCTCTTCTAGGTGCCCCTGGATACAACAGCTTAAATCCTTAATGACAGGTGCAGTATTGCGAGAGGTGCACGGCACGGAGGGTTCGATGCTCGCTCAGATCAAATCCCTCCTGCAGGCATAGGCTGAGAGGGACCAGGACAGGTTTAAAAAAAAAAAAAAAAAAACAGCAGAAAAAGCTCTCTTCTCACTGCTGACCCCATACTGCACACTGAAACCTGAACACGCACCTTTCGATATGTTGGAGACTGAGGTGCAGGGGAACTTCAAATGCTTTGAAGCGAAGTATTCTGCATAGCCAGGCTCACCTCAGCCCCGGCTGCAGCCTGAGCTAGCTTTCTGCTAACAGGCACCAGTTCCTGCGCAACAGGGAACACAACGGAGACGCCGCGGGCATGGGCGGCGTGCGACACGGCCCCTGCGCGGGGAGCAGTTCACCGCCTGGGAAGCACAGCCCCGCACGGGGACAGACGCCACCGCGAGCAGCGCTGGGGCTGTCATTGCATCGAGCGCCGCCTTGGGAAACACGGGGGGCTCCTGGCTCCTGGGGCTCCACGCACCCATCGGCCGTGGCAGGGCAGCACCCACAGCCGCTCCTCGGGCTGAGGACCTGCTTGACAAGCAGCACCGAAACCCACGGAGCTTCCCAGGGCACAGCCTGCTGTTGCATTGCAAGGAAGCATAGTTATGGCTCTAGAACACTTTTGCTGCTGTAATTGTTTTTGTGTGGCCTGGGAGGAGATAGGTTGTGCTGGATGCAAGACATTTTGCTGAAGCATGAAAAGCAAAGCCATTTAGTTGGGTAATAGCTCCAAAGCTTTAGGGGTCAACAAACTGAGAACTCCAGGAAAATGCTTTTCAGGGCTGGACGGTCTGAAGACAGGAGAGGAAAAAGGAGAAGGAAATTGAGACAATGCACTTATTAAGCAGCCAGTTTACCCACTCCCAGCCTATGCCTGCTCCTTTTCAGCATCAAAATAGGAACCACGGAGGAGAACTAGCAGCAGCAGCACAGCAGTCACCCAGCAGACAAGGTGTAGAGGCAGTGCAGGGAGAGGAAAAATAAAGGGGAATGCAATAAGGACAATGAGCTCCGATGAACTGCAAGGAGCTGCTTGCAAGGCTAAAAGAAGGGGTGGGGAGCAGAAGCCAGGAGGAAAAAGTTGGTAGCAGCGAGGTCCTGGTTTCCTGCATCCGTTCTGCTCCGAGCCGCAGACACGCACACACACACACACTTGCTCCTTCTCCCTCTCATGCACTCAGAAAACTTCCATTTGGGGATTCCTTCTTTTCATGCAGTATTTCTTCCTACAGTAAGTCTCATAATTCTGCATTTCTGAAGTCAATAGGTTTTGATGAGACACAGGGCAGGTTGGGAACGCTTCCTGTATAAATCGGCACATTACTACTGAGATACGTACGGCTTCGCTGGTTTACACCAGCTGAGGAGCAGCAGACAAAGGCACGTGAATTATCTGTCACTTCGGAATCAAAGGGAGCGCTGTCCCGTGCGACTGGGGCTGTTGGAGGCATCACGGAGGACGCCAGAGATGCAGGAGATGCAGGATTGATCCTGCTGCAAGACAGCAACCTTGACCCAGCAAGATTTCTTGTGCCTTGTGCTTTTTTTTCACCTCTCCATAGTGTGGGGAACATTTCTGTTTCTCAAAGGCAAATTCCAGCTCCAAAGAAATGAATCGCTAAACATTTATCACAACTTGCCTGGAGGTATGTAAAATACAAGAGGAAATCTCTCCCCTTCGCGCCTCCCACTGCACCCTACCCTGAACGCAAGAAGAAAAGTCATTTGAGTGATCTTAGCAGAATCAGAACAAGCATTTAGTGGTCTTTAAGGACCCATAAAACACTTCAGTAGTTTGCTGTTTTATATCTGACTATCTTCTACATTAGCCATTTAAATTAAAACATTTATAATTAATTGAACAAATCATTTCCTCCTGCCCCCTTTGGGGACTGAAGCGCATAAGTCTTCGGTAAATTTTAGTCTCTTAAGCAATGGGGGTATCCATTTCTTTTATAGGGCTTATTTTCCTGCAGGGTGTGAATCAAGGGCGGGCAGAGAGCAGTTTTAACTGGAAAATCAATTGATAGGAAAGACAAATTAACACATTTTTTCAAAAGGGGAAATGAAAAAGAGCTGGGCACCAGGCGCCTGCCCCACAGGCAGATGCCTCCCCACGCCCCGGGAGCCGGGGCGATGCAGATGCCCATTCCCACGGCCGCGTGGGAGAGCTGCCCTGAGTTTGGGGAGCAGTGGTGCGGGGGCTGCCCGGGCCAGGGGTCCTGGCTTCCCGCAGTGGTGCTGGGGCTACACAGGGGCAGAGGGAGGGGAAGGGTGAGGGCTCATCGGAGCAGACACAGAGATGTGTGCAGTTATCCTGGCTGGGAACTCAGCACGCAGAAGGGCCGGGTCGAGGGCTAATTCTGCCCTCGTTTCCAAAGAGCCACTTTCAGATAAGAAGCTTACACAGAAGGATTACCTGGGCAGCACGATCCTCCCCATCCTACAACTGCTGCTGAAAGCGACATCGGCAAGAGCTGGCAGTGCCAGGAACTGGGCCATTCCCTGACAAAACGTGGTCCAAATCTCAACCTGAGACAGCCCCGACGGGGTCCCCGAGGCACAGCCCCAGCTGGGAGGAGGCAGGCAGGCAGCAGCAGCGGCTGCATCCCTGCTGCAGCGGGGATGTGGACCTGACGCCTGGGCACAGGCGGGTGCTGCTGGGGGCTGAGTGTCAGGGCAAGCGATGCACTCTACCCCAAAAGCAAAGTGAAAGCCAGCAAAGGGAATTGGAGGAATGCACCACGATAAAACAAAACAAAACAAAAATCTGACCAAAGCTTAGGAGCAAAGATAACTGAGCCAAGATGCACCATGCGTGGGTGACAGCTGGGGTAACCTCCCGGGGCTGGCTGTGCCCGGTGTCTGCTCAGCTGCCTGCAGAGGTGAAGAAGCCCTGGAGGAGCCCTTGCCTTTGCAAAAAATACAGTTTATTTTGATGCCCTGGAAATGCCTTTGTCAGCAGATCTATTCTTTTGTTGTGAAACAGCCTATTAGCTTCTGCTTCCTACTTCTGTGGGAATTTATTCCTTCATCAGCTCTTCCATATAAAAGTGCTTCCCTTACTGAGATTGATACCGCGTATATGAAAAGCTCCGTGCGCCTCTGGGCGAGGCGGTCCTTTCCCTTAGGAGGGATGAAGGATGGCTTTGAGAGCAAAGCACCGAACAGTTCGAGAAGATGAAGTCTCAATTCTGAGGTCTGCTGTGACCTTCCCTGTGGCCTTGGGCTGTCACCGGGGTCTCTGATCCCTGCACAGCAGAGGACTTGCTGAGCTTTTCAGCATGAGGGCTTTGCAGAGATCTGACCGTGAGGCACACGCGTGCCCTATGTGCGCCCTGCTCAGGGGACTGTCCCCAGCAAGGGGCTGGGAAAGCTTCACCGCTGCAGGACACTGGCCCATGCTGCTCAGCAGGCCCAAGAGCGAGGACAAATCTGGGTGTGCCCTCCAGGTGCTCAGATATCAAAGTCTGCAATGCCACTGAAGCATGCACAGCTCCCTGCCCCAGTGCCTCTGGAGATGCCAGGCTGTCTGGGACTGCTCTGCTGCCGATGCAGGAACAGCAACAAGAGGAGAAACATGCTCCACCAGCTGCGTGCTGCTCCTGAGCTGACCGAGCAGCAGATGCAGGCAGAGGCTTGTACCGCACAAGGAGACAAACTGCTTTAATAGCCTGAATCACCGACGGAGGCAGTCATGCCCCCCTCCACATCCCCCCCGTGCCGGGCAGCGCTGGCGCAGCATGCAGGGGGTGAGGGTCCTCCCCTCGGAGCACCCCGGGACAGGCTGGCACCAAAGCCCCGCTCTCCATCACAAGGCACTTGTGCTGCTTGAAGGAGAAGGGAGCTTGTCCTTGCTTTGCAGAGGGGAAAAAGCAGCCCACGAAGGCAGCAGCTTATCCGCAGCAGAGCCCGGTCCCCAGGACTTGCCTTCCTCTGATCAAGTTCAGAGGCGATTAATTAAAAACTTCTTGGAAAGGTTGAGAGGAAAATGGGAAGAGAAGGGCGGGGGGGTGAGGCAGAGGGACGATGCACACGGCAGAGCTGCCGGCGCTGCGCTCGCCTGTGCTCCTCGCACCTGCTTAGATCAGACCGACACGAGGAAGGGCAAGACAACCGCAGCCCTCCCGCACCACGAGGTCTCATCCCGAGCCTGGTGCCCGTCCCCTCCCGCCCAGCGCTGGGCGGTCCCTGGGAAACCTGAGAAATGGGAGCATGCGGTGCCCCCAGCCGGCACCCCCTACCCTGGGCCGCGTGGCGGGTGCGGGCCCCCGCCGACCCTCCCAGACAGAAGTAGAACCGGTGCGGACGTCAGCCTCTGCCCTCCCGAACGGAAAGGCATCCCACTCCACCTCCGGCAGCAGGGACCAGGGCCGGATTAAGATAACAAACAACAAGAGCCGTCTGCTCGGGTCTCTGCAGAACCGCATCGCGCTGGCAGCGACGCTGCCCCGCCGACCTGCGTGGGACAGCTGCGTGCCCCGCCACCACCATCGCGGCGCAGCGTCGGCCCTGCCCTCCCCGCCGCGCTTCGCACCAGCTGAGTGCTTCCGCTGGGCACCGGCTTTGGTGAAATTCCCCGACAAGCCATCGCTTACGCTGTCCCAAGGGCAGGGGGACAAGGGGCTGTCCCCATCCCTCCCGTACCCAGGACCGCTGCCAGAGGCGCTGGGGTGATGCAGCGAGGCACTCCCCGGGCTGAACCTCCGTGCAGTAGCTGCCCTGGAGGCAGCGCTGAAGCTGAAGCCCATGGGGAGCCCCAAAGCCCAGTTTGCCCCTGCACACCCCAGCTCCTGCTGCTCGGGGAAAGGCCAGCATGCAACGAGAGGGTGACGGGGACAGGCGGTGAAAGGGGCAGGAACAAGCCCTGGCACACAGAGCCGGCAGCCACAGAAGCTGTCTCTGCAAGCACCTGTACGGGGAGGAGAGGGCTCTTCCCCCCGGCAGCCCAGCCGGAGCAGACGCATTGCCCGGCAGCCACAGCACACTGGGAGCACCCCAGCAGCTCCGAGCACAGCCCTGGCACTGACGCCTGAAGCTTCCTGGCAAAGGGGGTTTCTCTATGGCCAAGTGACAGAACAAACTCTCACCAGCAAAGAGTCATCATGTTGCTTTTAATTATCGGGAAAGGTCCCGAAGCATCGAAGTCTGTTTAACTTGGGCTGACATATACATATTTGTCATGGCTCCATTTTTTTTTTCTGCATGTTTTTTTTTTCAGAGCAAACCATCCAGAAAGACGAACCCACACAGGTCAGAGGGGAAGGGGACAGGGCGTGCGGCTGCAGGGTGCTGCTCCAAACCCCGCTGGGATAACTGCTCCCTGCTTGGGTTCAGGGGCAGGGGACGCAACCCGGTAACTAGCACTTGTGATGCTGTTTGGCTCCAGGGATGTGACAAGCCCAAGGGAGAGTCACCCTGTGCTACAGCCGCAGTGCAAACCTGGGTTCGCTGTCCAGCAGGGATGAATGACCGGCGCTGGGGCTGCAGCTCTGCTGCCCAGGTCCCACTGCTGAGCCGGGACCGAGGCGGGCTCTCGGCTGGGCAATGGCGATAAAATGCCAAGTGGGAAGCTCTCCTGGCTCTGCCTTTACCTGCATTGAACACAGGATTCAAATTAAACAAACAAACAAACACCAACAATTACTTAAACTAGAAGAAGCCCAGGCTGAGAGTACTTCTCTGAAAGACAGCACGCTGGAGAGGGTCATATAACCGCTGCCTCCCTTTTATCTGCCCAGAGTCAAGTTTAATATGCTACAGCTTTACACCAGGCACTCTCAATTTAATCATCAAAATACCTTGCAGGGGATTAACTGCCAGTTTCCTCTCTTAATCACTATTGATATAATGAGATGACAGTCAGCTTTGCAAGGAGGGGGAACATATTTGTCAGGAGGGCTTCTGCTGCTCCTATGGCTTGCTCCTCGTTTGGCAGAGGCTCAGGAGCTGCTCTGGGGCAGGTGCAGCCCGGAGGCTGCGGGGATGGGAGCAGGTTGGCAGAGGCAGGCATCCAAGGACCCACGGGCAGGACGGACTCCATGGCTTGGCTGCTCCAGCCACAACCTGGAACCGCACGAAGCACTGGGAGCAATGCCGGCACGCCGGCAGCACACATATACAATGTGCCCACAAAAAGCAGGACTTGTATCCTCAGGGTTAAAGCGAGGAAGGAGCAAAGAAATCTCTGAAAAACACCTGGAAAACTTCACTCGGCTGTGGGAGCATCTGCTGAGTGCTGGGACCATAACCCCGAGGGGACAGGGACCAGGGGCATGTCTAACGAGATGCATGCGGAGCACTGCAGGATTTGGGGCTCAAGGATGCTTCAAATTGGGGTTTTTCAGGAGTGCTCTCAGGCAAGACAGGAACACCCCGAGCCCAGGCAGCTCTGCCCCCGGCTGCCACTCCCTTGCCTGCGCTGAGCCCTGCTCCACCAGGGCCACTGGAGGAGACCGAAAGCCTGGCACCAGGGCTGCCCCCCTTCGTCCCTTTCAGCTTCCAAAATAAAAAATAGGAAATTAAAAATTTATTTCACCAAGCAATAAATCCCCTTGATAAAAGAAACGCTAAAGCGGCGAGAGAGAGCCAGACTTAATCTGCAGATAGCTTCGCTCCTTTTGTTCCGGCAGGATGATTGCTTTTCCAAGAGGACTGCTTTCCGCGCTGGGCTCCCGCAGGCAGAAGCTGCTTGGCACGGCCAGATGCTGCCGTGCTCCTGCCCCGGCCCCGCAATCACCAGCACCTTCCTGCCCCTACCCCTGCCAAAAGGGAGCCCCGGGTCCTCGGGGCTCCTCCCTTGCACCGCCAGCCAAAGCGCACTCAGCTTCTCTGCCCCGCCAACACTGGGCCCGTGCACGTCACCCCAGGCTGTGACCCAGAACGGCTTTTGCCCCAACATAAGGGGTGAGCAAAGGCTGGAAACTGCGCAGCTTTTACCCCGTCCCGCCGGGGGAGGCCGTGTGGCTGACACAGTGACGACAGTGCTGCCCATAAATCATATTTTGCCTAGATTTAGAGGAGAAGGGAACTATTATGAGAAATAGATCAGAAGTGACACTGCTCATTATTGCGAGGTGAGTCCGAGTTGGAGACAAGGGCAAAGTTAATAGAAAATGTATCCAATCCACAATGGTAACTTTAATTGTTACCACTAATGAAGCCTATTTAGGATGTATTATGGATCTGGCACTTCAGATGCAGCCCTCAATTCATCTTCTGTGTCAGAAGTCTCATCACATCAGATCCCCGGGCAGAGGGAGGCTTTCCCCTTCCTCCGGAACAACCAGGGTTGAAAAACAAATTCTGCACAATCCGTCAACCGCGGGGACCGGCCGTCCAGCCCCGGACAGGCACCTGCGGGGACGACCGCGCGGGGGCAATTCCCCCCCAGCGCAGGCAGGCAGCCGGGCGCTGCCAAAGGAGCTGTGGCATCGGCACCACAGGGACCCCTGGGCTGCCCCCCACCCTTGTCACCCCCTGCTATTTCGGGGTGCAGCCGGCACCAAGGTGGCTGCCAAGGACAATGGGAGGTGGCAGCCGCTGCAGCTCTGCCCCAGCCCTGCCCTCCACCAGCCCCCTCCCCACCGGCTTCCCAAGCCCACTTCTGGAATTAAGGACAAATTGTAATTACTTTCCTCGGTAACAAAACCTTTGGAGGAAAGGGCTGGTGATAGATTTCAGGTTTTATCGGAGCTGACAAGGAGCATTACTCGCGCTGCACCAGAACCGGCACCTCGGCAGACACCAGGTCTGTGCTGATCATCCCCCAGGGCATGAACAGACACCGGGATTTTTTTGTTCTTAATATGGGAATTAAGCACATTGTCTGGTTCGGTTCCCTCGGCGCTGCTGAGTGACAAGCCTGGCCCTGGCACGCCGTGCCTGCTGCGTGCAGCCGGCAGGGAAAGCCCCAGCTCTGTCCCAGCAGAGGGCAAGGCACAGCGAGGAGACGCAGGTCACCTTCCCAAAGCGCAGGTGAAGTTTTCTAGCACCAAGCAGAATGACAGACCGGACTTGGGCACCTGGGGAGGAGGCAGAGCCCATCTCTGCATCCTGATCCCATTTTGGGGCAAGGGTAATGAATTTCCAGATTCTTTCTGCCTAAATTTTCTATGGCCACGTCAGCGATGCTCCCCGCACAAAGCAGCTCAGGCTGCACCAGTCTGCCCAAAACGGCAATCCCCATCCCAGTGCAGGGGCCAGGCGAGAGGGAAGCGCACTGCTGCTGGGGCACGACCGGCGTGCCTGCTCAGCTGCTCTCACTCAGCGCTGTGTAGCTCTTGTTGATTAACGTTATAATCAATCAACAACTAATTGAGCATGCTCAGTTTGATCTCTTAAGCTGAGCTTTAAAGACCATCTCTTCCCCCGAGTGACCTGCACACCTTAACCTCTGCTTTTCCTGCTCAGACGGTATTTGCAGTCCATCTGTTTTTTCCTCATTTAGCTGTTACTTGGAGCTATTTACTGAAACTCTTGATCGCTGACAAGCAGGGGAGGTCTCAGGTGCATTTCAGCCCTGTGCAGTGACAGTCTCTCCAAACCACTGCTTGAAATGTCACTGCAACCCAAGTATCACCGAGACAAAACTGCAAGGAGAGGAGAAGAGAGCACCAGGGCTTCAGCATTTAACTTCCCACGGGCACGGGGCACAGTCCAGGTAAGCCCAAGCCAACTAAAGAGAGCTGCCTGCTCGGGGGGTTGTCCCCCTCCGTGTCCTGGCACAGGCCCCAGCATTCGGATGCTCTCAGACGTAGACAATGTCAGCATAACCTGCCCTGAAAGGACAGAGCAACCCTGCCAGCACCGAGCTCCTGTTTACCTCTGGTTCTGCATTAGGCCATGCCTCAAGTGTCAGTAATTCACTGCGATGCAGTCTCGATTGAGCTGGATGTAGTCATTCATTATCATGACTTCGTCATGAATTATAATCACTGCTGCAGCCTCCCCCAGCGAACGGAGCAGTTAGTCACCGAGCCCCCAATGGGATCATTCTCCCTTTTGTCCCCATTTTCCCTTCTCGGCAGCACTGCACAAATGGGCAGCAGATCTCTCTTCAGTGTGCTCAGGCTTCTCTGCAAGGCAAATCAGGGCAGAGGAATTAATTGTGACGATGACTACCCGCCATTCAGGTGGGCACCACGACCATGCCCTGAGGCATCACTACACCGCCCTTTAGCAGGTCACAGCCGCACTGGCCAGCGTGGAGGCAGCTGGTGGAGGGGCCGCCTTGGAGATGGGGCCTGGCGGCTCCAAGGACCCCCCTGCCAGCCCCTCCCCGGCAGGACTGGGGGCAAGGCACGCTGCACCTCCCACGCCATGCAGGAACCCGAGTGTCCTGCTGTCCTTCGGGTTTGCTCACCCTGACAGCAAACCCGAAACCTGAAATCAAAAGTTACTGCGCTCTCGCCCACGCTGCTGTCCCTTCTGGATGATGCTCATGCAAACCTCTCCACGAGCAGCTCAGGGAGAGGATGAGCAGCATCTCCTCGGGCGCTGCTGGGCCTGAAGGACGGTGCCTGCTCACCGCTCCGCTTCCCTTCTCTTGGATGCGGAGCCCAGAGCCTCTGAGATTAAAGACCAAGGCACTTTTGGATATTACCAATATTATGGTAACGGGAGCTACTGAAAATCTAAGATGGATGGATCCATCTATTCTTCCATCCGTTGTATCCATCATACCACCGTATTTTATCCCAATGTCCCTTTAAATAAGGCTGCTTGCTTTCCACAGGGGAGGGAAAAGAAAAAAAATATATTAAAAAGAAAAGGAAGTGTGGGGGGCAGGATAATTATGTTCCACAAAAATTAAGGAAAAGAAAAATGAGGTAAAGAAATTACTTCTCATATAAAAGGGCATTTTATAACAGACCTTTAAAGCATTCCATCAAGTAAAACCAACACATTTATTTGAAGTGTTAAAGAGGAACCTTCAATCAATCGGAGAACTTCATTTTCACACTGTAACGAATTCAGCTGACCTTTGTGTTGCAAAAGTACGGCAGCTGAGGCAAGGGGGGGAGCCTCTCTGAGACCCCGCGCTACCGCTGCGGGTACCTGCCTGTCGGTCACCGCTGCAGTCCGCCCTGGGCAGCGCAGCCAGCCGGAGGAGATGTCTTGGGACAGGGAGCTGCAGCCAAACCTCGTGGGGCTGTTTTTAAGGAGTCTTTAGGGAGATTTCAGTTGCAGCACTCAGGGAAGGAGCCGGCCATGCCTGTCGTGTCCCAGCACCACTTCTGCTCCTGCGGGGCTTCTCCATGGGGCTGTGCCCCAGCCCACGGCCAGTGCATCAAGCACCCTTGGGCAAGGCACATGTGGCACAGACCAAAGCACGCTGGAAGTTTGTGGAAACATAGGGGCTGAGCAGTGAAACAGCGATGAGAAATGAAGCACCAGTGGGAAGCTGCCCTTGCACCCACGCCACGAGCAGTTACAGCCACCACCTCATAGTGGGCACGGCCTGGGCGGCCGAGGAAGTCTGCTGCCTGGACATCACTGGAAACGTGCTCAGAGAGCTCAAATTTCATAGAGGAGAGAGGCTCCTCTGTGAAATCCTGAGATTAAACCTCTGCTCCCAAAGCAATTATTATCAGCTAATGCGAGCTGGGAAATTGCCTCTCCCTTTTCACTGATTGAAATCCCATTTTGTCCCCCCACATTGTAAATGGAAGGGCATTCACTTAGTAACCCATGAAATTTAGAGATGAAGTCTGTGACTCAAGTTTCCTCATCCCTGAGCTTTTTGTGTGCATCACAGGCCCCTGCAGAAGTGGAGCCAGAGAGATCTGGGGCATGCGCTAAGGATGGAAGGAGCTCCGGTCTGCAAGCTTTTAGGGCCATTCACGCGCACAGCCTTAGCGAGAGAACAGGCAGAGAAGACCCAGCCTGGGCCAGGAGGACAAACCAGTCGCCCCATTTCCCACACTGGATGCCCAAATCCTGCTGTGACACTGCACAATCCTGCACCGCTGCCAGCTGCTGCCTCGGGGGTCCCTCGGTGCCTTCCCACTGCTCCCAGCCCAGCCGTGGGACGATGCCGAGCCCCTGGAAATGCCCAAATCTCTGCTGTGTGCACGGGGAACTGCAGCCCCCACAAGCTGTTTCCCTCCAGTTCTTGCCTAGATAAACAACGGAGCAGGTACTAATAAAAATGGTGGCTAAAAATACAGAAAAAGCATTTATTACTGAGGAAATAATCCCTTGAATTGCACCAGGGCTAATTAACATTTATAAAGAGTGCACTCATCATAAACATATATTAACCTTTGAAGCATATATAACAGCAATTGGAAAGTATATAATGAGAGCAGAGAGACGCACAGAGCACTAGACTTTCTTCCTGAAAATGCCACTCTGCCTTCTTTCGGCTGAATTTTGAAGCAGTTTTCCCACAATTAGCAGTGCTTCCAAGCTTCTGCAGTCTGTCCTTGATGATGCACCTACAAGATCACCCGGGAGCGCTCCTGTCGCAGCCTCACCCTTCCCAGTTACTGGGCAAACCCACGCTTGTGGAGCCGCGCGGCTGCAGCGAGGGCTCCCTTCGGGCAGCCGTCTGCTGCCCTCCTGCCCCTGTGCCACGGCACACCAGGACTGCGGAAATCCCAAAGGAAACCAGTTTTGGGAAAATCCATCACGGTAACCCAGCGTGCCTTCCTCCCTTCTCCCAGCCACGTCCCTCACTCTCGGACCCCGCAAACAACGAACCACTACCAGCGGCCAGGTAACAAGCTGTCGGCCCAGCAGGGCTCGCTGAGCGCGCAGCTCCTCGCCCAGACCCCCAGCGCTGCCCACCCTGCCTGGCCGTTGCCCAAGGCTCCTCGCCCCTCACGCTGGATGTCCCCACTGCGAGCCACCGCCAAGAAGCAGCAAGCCGTTCTCACTGCTGGCCATGCCAAAGAGCTAAGGAGAAAAACGAAGGATTTTGTCCAAGATAAAAATTAAAGATAGCAATCCACATTGCTCCTCAAACCAGGGAGAATCACAACCATGATGCTGAGATGTCCTTAACAGTCGTTAGCAAAGTGAATTCCCTGACTTTTTTTTTTAATGGGAATGGTGTGAAAGAGACCCAGCATCCTCAGGGAAAGTGAGAGAAACATAAAAGACATCTGGGCAGCACTTGAGCTGAAAAGCTGGGACGTGATGCTGATCTCTCTGTGCCAGTGCTGGGTGGGGGAAAGACAAGACAGAAAAAAACATACTGAGAGAAAAATTCTGTACTTCTTCACTCCACCTGCCCATTTGATTACCAGACAGGCAACTGGTCAATGTCACATCTCATTTAACAAGAAACTGATAAAGATCAATACCTGCTCCTTAGCCTCACCTGCCCCTGCTTAATTACTCAACTGGCACCTTCCCAGGGCAGGTCATTAACATGGCAAGGCCAAGCCACGAACAACCATTCGCGTTCAAAGATGCAACTCCAGACTGCACAAACAACGCTGTCCTGCAGGGAAAGCCGCAAGCCAGGTCCCCCGATGCACACACACGGCTCTGCCGCTGGCATTCATTCATTCCCTTTCCTCCTCACCCCTTTATGGCCAGGTACATTTGCAACTCCTGCTATAGCTCCAAAACCCAAGCTCCTGCAATATCTCACTACACCAGTGGTCTCTCCTGCTGCCCAGAACTTTTTGCTTCGTTTCCGAGCTCAAAGGGGCAAGGCAGGGTGGAGGTGCCGCTCGCGCAGCCCCAGGAGAGCAGCAGCGCTTCCCCCATGCCCCGCAGGACGGTGTCCCCAGCAGGGAACCCTCTGCTCTGTGCAGCTTTGGAAGCCTTGGGAAGCGTGGGCTAGGTCGCGTGCTGCACACCGAGGAGCTCTACCTGCTCCTGAACCCAGAGAGGGGCCAGGGAAGGATTCATTTCAAGAGCCATCACCGAACCCAGGGCTTTTGTTTGCTCAGCAATCAAGAAGCACTTCTGATTTCAGTTGTGTGCAACTCCTCATAAATCCTCCCAGAGTCAACAAAAGCCAAAGCCATTTAACTCCACGCTAATACAAAAGTGAGCAGGAAGGAGAGCACGCATGGCAGTGAGCACAAGGCTTTGCAGAGGAACAATGAGGAGCAATTATGCTTATCGGGAGCGCTGGGGTGGAATCCGGCACGTCTGCAGGCTGGTGCCAGCAATCACAGTTAATTTTACAAAGTCTGGATGACATATAGGGAAGATTTAGATGTTCTAATTACTCTGCTGAATACCAGGGGTGCTGCTGATGAGGGAGGCAGGCACATGCACATCCACACATACACATTCAAAGCCAATTAAGAAAGAAAAACAGTAACAAGGAGCCTGCAGGCTCACAAGCTCTTCGCAAAAAATAGGTCTAAGCTGACCTACCCCTTGCTGTACAACACAGAAACCACAAACAAGCCCGAAGACTTCTGATGGCCAGTTCCCAGCAGCGAGGACCTGAAAGGACAGGACTCAAGCCCTCAGCCAAGCTACAAAGCTTAATCTTTAGCTAATGACATGACGGCACCTAACAGCATCCTGTAGCCTGGTGGGTCCTCCACCCAGCCAGGACCAGGAGCAGGGAGATGATGCTGACCAGTACAATCCTGCCCCTGCACAGCCCCGCTGCCCGCACAAGCTCCAGCCAAGCCAGCTCCTCTCCCGAGCACGCCTCGACTGACCTGGGGGCCGGGTCCCCGTGCGGGCTGGTGCTCCGGGTGCTCTGACTTCTCTGCTCCGCAGTGCCAAGAGCTCAGCTGGCAGCACCAGCGAGGGGGCTAAGCCGTTCCCAAATACATCCCCATACACTTATTCTAACTTAGGACCACACCAGCTTCATGGAATCCCCACTTTGGGGGTTGCGTGTTTCTGGGTAAGTCGGACTCTCCTCTCTTTCCAAGAGCACCTCCACACCTGGGCTGTCCCAGTGCTGCTTGTGGCCAGCTTCCCCCTGCCCACCAGCCCTGCGAGCACAGCAGAGAAACTGCCCCCTGGCAGCTGCAACATCATTAAGCACCAGGTGGAAGGACTCATTTGCTTGTGATTAGAGCCTTGAACCAGCTGGAGTTTCTGCTTTCGTCACCTTTTCTCCTGACCAGCCTGAAACCCATGTACTGGCTTGATGGTAGATCAAATCTCTCTGTCCTTGAGCCTCTGCTGGTAGTGGAACAGGGGACTCCTGCACCGGAATATGGAATAAAGAAGGAAAGCCTAGAAAAATGAAGAGGACCTTTAGCCCTAGCTGGAGTCATGGGAATTATCCAAGGCAGCAGAAATTCAGTGCTGTGAGCACTGCACCTGAGCATGCCCCGCAAAAGGAGACCCTTAGGAACCTGGATGGGGATACTGGCTAGACAACATGTGCAAAAGTAGAAGTTTTAAACAACCCCTGAGAAGCAATGCTATTTTCAATGTTATTTATTGCAGAGAGTGGCATTAATATTATTACACTTATTAAAACATAAAGTTGTAGCATTATTACTAAAACAGTTTCAAAACACTGCATTACTATTAATGCTGACATTAATATATTAATAATACATTATTACTGGTTTGTTTTGTAGCTTATACTTTCCTGAAATATTTCTTTTTACTTTAAGTTTTGTTCATCTTTGCTTACTATTTCTGCAAGTAGCTAAGTTTAACCAGTAATCATGGCCCCATTTTCTTAGATACCAGACAAAGAGGATTTGCCTCCAAAAGTCTGAAGCTTTAAATGTGGCTCAAATTCAGCACTGGGAGAGGAGCTGGCTGATGAGGGCAGATTCTGATGCTGAGAGATGGGCTTTCCAACAGCCATCAAAAAGAGGATTTCAGAGGATCCCCCCAAAGCAGAGGCTGTGAGCACTGTGCAGGGGAGGCTGCCACCCCCTCGAGCCCCCAGCTCACTGCTCAGGGGCAGCCAGAGGCTGAGTTTCAGCCTCTGCACAGTGACCGAGCCTGGAGAAATGAGGGGTGCTGAGACACAGCGGCCTGGCACACATGCTCCGTGAGAAGAGCACCATAAATCCTGGCACTGGTAAGTTACATTCTCCTGGGCTTTCTCCCAAATCGCACTCATTCTTCACGTTGAATCCTACCCTGTTTTGGCAGGAAGTCTGCAGGAGTGAGCAGGCAAGGCTCCATGTGTTTGTGCAGGAGAGAAGTCTGTGCGACAGAGTAAATGAGGCAGTGCCAGGCTTTCAAGACGTCTCAAGATTTCTTTGCAAGCAAAGTCAGGCATGATTGAGTTTAAAGGTACCTAAGGGGGAACTGGACCCTTTGAAGAGTGCAACTCATTCCTCTTCCCATGCTGGCCCAGAACCAGAGGCGCGGAAGCCAGCCACAAAGGCAGAGCAGCAGCAAAGCAGCGAGGTGAAATGTCCCAGTACGCAGGCAGTGACCAGACCATGCTGTGCCCTTCCCTGAATGGGCACCAAACTCCCCTCGTGCTAGCTGCAGGCCCCAGGAAAACTGCCTGTGCTCCTCAGGCTTCACTGACAGAGTCAGAAATCAGCTGCATGAGATGGTGCAGACATCTCAGCTTCGGTTTTTATGTGATGCTTCTGTGTGTGGACAAATGCTAGAAAGCACAATCTGAAAGACTTCAGAAGCCGAAGACAAACATAAACATCAGTATTTCCTTTATAGTCTCATGAGTTCTACCTCTAGCTATTGATTTACTTTGGGGCAGGGGAGGGCTTGTAATTAGTGAAGGCTGCTGGTCCTGCAGCTGTGCCACCCTCACTGGAGGGTATAGTGCAGAAAGGGAGACATCAGCAAAGGAAAAGGACTTCATCATGCAGGAAACAGCCTGTTCAAAATGCCGTCTTAGTTCATGTTTCAGAGTAAACCTCTCATTCTCCTCTCCTTGTCTTTCAGTGTTTAGAAAACATCCTTTTAAAACAGACAAATACATAATGGAGAAACTTTTCATTTCCTCTGTGGTCAGGAGCAAATATTTGCATTAACAGAGATAAGAATTTGATGTTCTGCATAAGTGCAGATTTCTGCTGGCCAGAAAGGAGGCATAAATGCAAATTCCTGTCCACTTTTAGGTTTACTAGAAGTATCACTGCTTTCACCATGTTTCAAACATCAGTGCAGTGAGATGGATCTGACCCTCTGCCTTTGCACCTGGCAGGACGGACGGATGCACAGAGAGGCAGGGTGGAGAGGGGCTCAGCCACCAGCCCAGCTGCAAGCCCCTGCTCTGGCTCCGGGGGTACCAACTCCAGGCTGGATCGATCCCGATCCCCATCCTAACATTGCTCTAGGTGTGTTACAAGCGGAAGCTCACAGCTCCCAAATCACCCCACTCGAGAACCATTTTTAAATGCTTCTTGCAAAACTGGATGGGTGTGAAAAGCATGGGCACGTCATCTGCTGCGAGGGACAGACAGACTCCAGGGCAGCGCTGCAGAGCCCGGCCATGGGGCTGCACTTCCACTGCCAACACAGGGCTCCTTGCTGCAACGTGCTTCTCCCTGTGCCTGCTCCCCCTTCCTATTTAGCACCTATTTCGTAAGTGCTTTGAAGATACATGATAGCAGACTCTAGCCAACAAGAAAGCTAATTCACAGATCTTAAATATACATGATCAAAAACTTCCTAAAAAATCCTGAAAATTTAAAGAAAAATCTAGAAGTACACAGCTGAGTTTTAACCTTGATGCCATAAAGTTTATGAAGAAATCTCTGTTGCTAATGATTGACATGGAAAAAGCTCTGATAGGCTGCTGATGGACAGCAGGATGAAACACTAAGATAAGAGATGGAGATCATGACCCCACGGCCTTCCACCCTTCACGAACATCCAAGCAAAAGCAAGCAGAGCGGAAGTTACTTTGAAATTCATTTTAGTCCCAAACAAGCACAGGACCCAGGGTGCTCCTTGTCATGGCTCCTTTGATTCCTCTTTTTTTGCAGAGTGGGGAACGGGCAGAGGAAATGCTGAGCGGCTGCTGCAGTGGCTGAGCCTTCCTCCGCCTCCCGCTGCTGCTGCTGCTGGCTCAGAGGGATCCAGCTCCTCACAGCTGGCCAAGTATACATACTGCAAGTTTCCAATAAAAACCTTACTTACCTTGCTGGAGAGAAAGTATTGGCTTTTAAATGCTACATGTTTAAACAGAAAATATTCTTCTTAGCCTCTGAAGAGCTTTATATAGAACAGTCTAATTTTTTCTTAGGGTGTTTTTCCCCCTCATAATAAAAAGCATCCACTATCAATATTCTTTTAGGATTTTCTTCTCTTAAAGCACACACACGTTTTCCTCCTTCTCTCCCTTCTGCAGCTGCGCTGTTTGCCGAGGCTTTAACCTTTCAGAGCTGGCTGGGGCTGGGGAAGCCCTGCGGCAGAGACGGCCGGGCAGCCATACAGCAGAGGTTGGGCAGCCGAGCGGACAGAATTTGTGATACCTCGGGTCTGTGGAGGCAAAAGCAAGTGTGTTTCTATTAGTACAGACAAAAGCACTATTGTTGGCCACTCACAACTGCTCCACGTGACCACTGCTGGTCCTGGTGCTCCCTGGAAGCGTCCGGGATGTGTAGTGACTGGATTAACACCAGAGCAAGAGGGCACTGGTGGGTGCTGTAGCCATGGGCTGGTGGAGGACAGAATCCAGTTCGCCTTCCCGGATCAGCCACTGGGTCAGTGAGAAAAGGTAAAACAATTTTGCCATGCAAGTGGTCAGTCCATATCCACCACAGACAGTGGCTTTCGTGAAATAAGTGTCCCAACCACACCGCTGGACCATCGCTCTGGGAAAGGCAGTCAGGCACCGAGGGGCCCCGCGGGCGCCAGCTCCAGCAGTCGCAGCAACGCGCGGGTGTGGGGAGTTGCCAGCTCTGTGCTGGGCCAGGCAGCTCAACAGCTGTGAACAGAAGGTGCTTAATTTCCTTTGCATGTCTCTATTTATGGGTATGTTTTATTTATCTCTGTATTCACTTGGTAATTGCCCAGTGGGTAGGAAGAAAAGGTAGTTAAGCTGGTTTTTTTCCTTTTTTTTTAAATGCATTTTTAGTATTCCTACAGGCCCTGAACCAGCGAAGCATGAATTTAACTTTGAACACACCGAGGTGACATTTTCTAAGGCATGGAGAGGCTGAGGCTCCAATCCCCACAGACCCCGACCAGCAAAGCCCCCCAGCTCCACGAGCATCGCTCGTGCTGGGGTGCTCGGTCGGGATGGGGCATGGGTAGCACAGGGACACGCTGCATCCTTCCCCCTGCCCAAGGAGGAAGCAGTGGCTGTGCCCTGAGCAAGTCTGCTATTTTTCTCCTGAAACAAACTGAAAACTCCAAGCTGTATTTTCACAAAGAGTTCAGGGGAGAAAAAAATCACACTACCATAAAATCACAGGGGTTAAGAAACCCACCTCCCTTCCAGCTTGAGCACTGAATACAAGGAGAATCCAGTCACTGATGGCTTGTCAAAGTTTGGGGCCAGGCTGCACTGAAGCTGAGTGGTGAACGCAGCCTGGACCTCCTAGAAGCCAGTCCCCCACCTTGCAGGCACATCTGCAGCCACTCTCCTCCCTGAAGAACACTTGGCTCTTTCTATTTTTATCCCCTTTTCAATGCACATCCCTACCTGTGCCAGAAAGGAAGAAAGAGGAAAGAAAGTTCATCTCACATTGAGAGTCAAAGGGACAATAAATAAAAGCTCCTTCTGCTGTGAGGCAGCCCTTCAGGATCTCAAAACCTGGTTTTCCTCTCGTGCTGCCAGTCCTGAGCGGCACTGGCACATCTTTGTCATCTCTCCCCTGGCCCTGAAGGCAACAATCGATCCCCACATTCACGGGCAACAGCATTCTCTTTCAAAGGTCAGCAGACAGGATTTTGTCCAGTTTGTATATTGTGATCCTTCTGCTTTCCCTTGCTTTCACTCCCTTCCTTTGGTGCTGGGCCCTGTGCCCTGGTGCTGGGCTTGGATGCAGCTGGGCTGCTCTGCTGGTCAGCGGCCACAAACCAGCTCTGAACCCAGGGCTCACAGAGAGCAGGGAGTGGAGCAAGGAGGAAACAAAGGGGTGAGAGGGGTTAACAGAAGAGGGTGTTCCTTGTGGCAAGAGGGCAGAGCACTAACAGCTTGTCCAGCATCCTCTGAAGTGACAGCGGCAGGGGATGTCCTTCACTGAACAAGAACCAGAGCTGAGATACCAGCAGCACGGCTCTCCATCGCATCACCCCAAGGTCAAGGGAAAAACGTCACCCCAACCAGCTGCCTGCTCTCCTGCACCCCATGAGCCCTTTCTTTTGCTCTGAAACAGCCTGGGAGCACAGACCCCACCCAGGAACGAGTGTGCCTGTTTGGAAAGGAGCAGGGCACTGCTGATTCCAACTCTGATGCAATTCTCGTTTTAGAAAGTCCAGTATGGTCCAGGCTTTAAAAGCTGCATATGCAGTCCCTTCTCTCCCTCCGAGAGGAAGAGAAGTGTGCAATAAAACATATATGAAAGTGCAGCTTTGTAAGGGTGATAGGGGAGACAAGCTGGCACGGCACAGGAGAGGAGGCACCCCAGAGCCTCCGCAGCCACCGTCCCAGGAGAGCACCCAGAGCAGACCCAGGGGCCGCGGGGCAGCTCTGCCCACAGCCCTGACCTTCACGCTGCCTGGACTCGTGCCACGGAGCAAACTGGGGAAAAGGGCTGACACTCCTTTACTAGACTAAATTAAAGATAAGATCTGAAAATGCCTAAACTTGGATCAAAATTAATGGGAGTCAGATGCCCAAAATACCTTTGTGTATCTGGCTCTCTAGGTCTTTTTCTTGATTCAGTATTCTCTGGGAAGTCAGTGTAGAGTGAAGGATAGGTTTTCCTCCAGGATTTTGCTGACTAGAAGTCATGGACCGTAGGTAAATCTCACCTGGTAATGTCTTACCCTTCAGAGCCCTTTCAAAACTCTGGGTAGCACAAGCATCTATCAGGGCTGACATATTAATTCAAACAGTGTTATTTTCACATCATATAAGACCTCTCTTCCCACTTTTGTTTTGCAATTGAAAATATTTTTGAGGCATAACACAACTGCCGTCCTCACCCTGCTGTCTGGAGCTGCTGCCGCAGGTCCGCAGGGACTATTTACATTCAAGTCAGAATTAAATGTTTGAAGGGGTTTAGATTTAATCCCATTCAAATGTGCATTTTGCTTAGGATAAAAGAAAAAATAGCACCCTCTTGCTGAAACAAATCAAGCCCAGGTGATGCTGACGGTGGCAGGGGTTGCTTTACACCTCATTGCATATGCAGGGAATAAACATAAATCAGGCGAGCTGGGAGCAGAATTAGGCTCTGGTTACAAGTAACGCAGCCTCGGCTGAAGCTGCCATAGCAGGATTAATGCGTCCATTTAAAAGAGATCACAGCGTGTGTGTTCAGACAACATCGTACCGTCGCGCAGGTGTGGGGAGTGGGAAGAGGCAGATCTTGCTCTTCACTAGGAGATTTGCTTTGGAGAACCTTAAGATCTAGGCTAAAATCAGTGGCTAATGTGGACCTGCGAGCCCCAAGCATCCTGTGTGGTCATGCTGGGTCTCAGCAAGGTTTGTGGCCCTGTGCTGGACACGTATGGGTGAGAGGGGATGCTCTGCAGGCTTTGACTCTCTAATGGTCTGATAAACGATGCCAAGCCTCAGGCTGAGCGGAGCTGGAGGGTGGCACGCAGCCTTGCAGCAGCAAAGCCGAGCAGCCAAGGCGCAGCTCTGCCCCCCCGCCGAGCTCCGAGGCTGCAAACACCCACGCCGAGGAGAAGGCAGCGCGCTCCTGGCCCAGCCGTGAACGCGGCTCTGAGTGGCCCCGCGCGGGAGGGGACGGCAGGCAAGGTCGGAGCCGCGCTGCTACCCGCAGCGAAGCTCCCAGCTGTCGGGCTGTGCCCGAGGGAGCGCTCCTCGCAGAACTGCTGCCTGCCAGGGCACGAAGCTGCTCCCCCCAGAATTAGATCTCAAACACGAGGCGCCACGAAGACCCAGCTGCCAGCCGCGGTGCGGGGAGCGGATGCTGGCTTCATGGTGACTCACTCGTCTATTCAAGCGCTCAGCAGCTCTCCCTCTGCAAGAAGCACAACTTCACCGACTTTTAAAAGCAAATCAGCTGCATCCTCGCTCCTCGCCAGCTGAAATCCTGCTTCCCCCATTTGCACCAACAGGAGCTGCAGCTGCCTGGCTGGCCTCGCTGAGGGCTGAAATGCGGCTGCAGCTCATGCTGGGAACACATTAACCTTCAAGGGCCACAGGGAGACCTCAAAGCCAGGCACCGTTAAAAATGCAAATTGGCCTCTGCCTCCATCTCTTCCCCTGTAATTACTTTGGAGAGGGTTTCATGGGATCAGCTGGACTTCAAGGGGGCCTCAAGCAAGCCGGCTGCTGAGCCTCCTCCCCACTGCCCCCAGGCACGCAGAGCACCCAGCGAGGTCCCCAGCCTCGCAAAAACACGGGGAGAGCTGCAAAATCCCAGCAGAACACTGCTGCCAGCCCTCCAGGTGCTCCAGCTCAGCCCGGGGACAGTGACGGGGCTTGGGGGCTCCCCCTGTCCCCACCAGGCCATTCCCAGGGGGCCCGGCTGGGCAGCGCTCGTGTGCCCCCGGGGTTAAAAGGCTTATTCCAGACCCAGCCTCGCTTACTGTCCTTGTGTCTGAGCCATATCTCTGTTCTCCTCTGATGTTTAATTCAGTTTTCCTCGGCTTCAGCCAGACTTGGAATATCCTAAAAAATAATGTCTTTGAGGATTTCCTTCCCTTTCCCAAATTCAGGAGGAAAGACAGAAAATGGACTCCAGAGGGAAGTTCAGGGGTACTCTGTACAAAAGGCTGGTTCCCTTAAGGGGAGAAGATGTGGGGTTCTGCAGCCACGGGCTGAGGTTTTCTTATTCACTGTCTCCTTGTGAAGCTTGGAAATATCCTGCTCTGGAGCTGCTACGTCTGTGCCAGTACAGTGAGAGACAGAGACACCAGCACAGGCTTCCCAGCCAGAGACAGGCTGATACAGCTTGTTTATGACAGGCAGAAAAGTCAAATTACTGAAAGTGTAATCTGGAAGTTAAAAAATGGGGACATGTGAAATGAAGAATTCAGCATTTACTTTTGTAACACTGATTTTTCATCAGTTTAAAAAATATTCATTTTTTACATTTTTTTCCAAAGGGGAAAAAAAAAGGAAATGTACAGTATTTAATAAACATTTCCCTGCTAAAAAAGTTTATTTTGATGCAGCTCCATATTACATTTGTTCACTAGTAACTGCTCCACCATATATCTGGATGAACTTGTAAGGAAAAACAGTTTGCTGAGTTTTTTCTACTCTCATGAAGGACTCAGGTCACATCCACTCAGTATTTAGGAAAGATCCAGGACAAATTTACCTCCATGCAAATTTACCACTTGGCACAAAGCGTACTCCTCCTAACAGCCACAAACAGCTCAGCATCAGCACTGCTTCATCTGCTCACTGCACAGTAACCAGACACAATTTACAGCTGCTGTGATCATACCCAGCTGCAAATGGCTGTCAAGCCAAAATGCCTCTTCTGTCCACTGATTATAAAATTAACTTAAACAAGCATAAAGTAAAGGCTATCAAGCTGAGCTGTTGGACAAATAGAAGAGATGAAATTAAGGCACAGCCGATGCTTTGGGGCACACAGCTCTGACGTGGAAGAAGAGTAACTGCATGCTCAGAAGCTTCTGGAGTGGGAAAATTCCTCGACTGTGCCTCAGTTTCCCCTTAGCCACGAAACCTCAGTGACTGCAAACCTGAGCCCTATTCCAAAGGCTGAAGATGGTGGAACGATCCTTTGCTGCGGCCTGGAGCTTTCCGTGGATCCACGGTGCACACAGAGCAAGGCTTTCCACACCAGGCCCTCTGCGGTGATTACAACTCCCTGGCTGATGCTGCTCTCGAGCAGACCAGAGGCACCCTCTGGACCCCATCACGTAGGCTCCTGCGCATTCGGGTGAGCTGGGAAGCACCACCCCAGCAGCATTCGGTTCAGGTGTGCGCAACAAGTGTTAAGCAGTGCAGAAACGTTCTTATGAGCTCATGAAGGTGGCTCCTGTCCCGCACGATGGCCTTTGATTTCACAGTTGCCAGTTCATGGAAGGGCACACGTCACTGCTCAACAAATACGTGTCTGCAAATAGACACTTTATTAAGGGCTTCTTGCTTATACATTGTAATTCAATACAAAGCATCTTTTGTCCTAAGAACCAGAAAGGAGCTCACAGATCTACTCACTTTCTCATCCCTTTATGTGATAAATCATGGCAGCATTATTCTGTCCTCAAATGTTTCCAATGAGAGGGGATATCAAAGTCAGTTTGGTTTCCTGCGTTAGATTTTAAACGCCTTGTGGTTTCTCAGCACATTTTCTTCTCTTTGTGTGGTGCATCTACCTCCCTCCCCTTCTTTTCTTCTCTCCAGGAAGGCTGGGATTTCTTTTTAAGCAAAGAAAAAAGATTTCTTTCTTCCTCATTCTGCTGCTACATCTTAAATGATTCCTCCTTCCCCTCCCGGACCCCTGTCGCCTGCTGCCCTCTCCCCGAGGCACCACAAAGGCGAAACCTTCCACGGCCCCTGGGGACGGCGGGCGGCAGGTTGGAGGCAGGGCTGGCGCAGAGGTGAGCAGCTCGGTCCAGCACAAGGGCGTCTGCAGGCAGAAACTGGGGAACAGGCTGGGAAGAAATGGCAGGAGCTCCCGGGCTCCACGCTCATGACAACAGAGCCGAAGCTCTCAGGTTACCTCTCGACACAACTGCGTCTCTGCGAGTCATGCCCACCTGCTGCTATCCAGCGGAGGGGACCGAGCTGGCCTCTGGGCTCAGCCCCTCTGCTGCTGACCAGGGCATGGGCAGAGCCGTGCCGCCGGGTGGGCGCGGGGCATCGCTGGCGCCCGGCTGTGCATTTCCTGTAACGGCTCTGCCATGTCGTGTCACCTAGCACCAAAAGGCAATGATCTCGGCCAGCTTCTACACAGCAATTAAGAAATAATTTCCAAGAGCACAGTGTCATTAGCATCTTGTACTTGGTAACCTCAGCAGCAAAGAGAGCCTGAGTGCATTGTCTCAAGCTGAGCTGACTTACTCTGACAGTGATCAAATGATCTTAATGATTTGTCAGGCAGCCGTCATATCCAAATCTGTTTATGATGAGGACCAGGAAGCAAAAGCAATTTATTTAGTTTGTTTACCATCAGGATGGGCCTGGACACCCCAGAGTCATTAAAAGAAGAACAGGCATCTCAGAAAAGCTAAAGCTATTTGATTACAACAGGCACCATGAGTGGGCTTTCTCCAGCACAGCGAAAGACTTTCAAAGTGCATAAATCAAAAACTACAGTGGCGTGAAATTTGACCAAAGCAAGCCAAATTAGATGTCCAAAGCCCTGAGCATGAGGGTTTTCCTTTAATAGCTTTGGTGACCTTTAGGGATGGGGTAACCTCTTGGCATGAAATGAGAATTTCTTAGAGTTGCATGACTTATCTGTAGGTAAGCTGCATGTGTAAGCAGGCTGGGAGAAAGGGAATGGGGTGGTGCTAGATGGGACATGGGATTCACACTTCAAATCAGAACAAGTGTCCTCAGAAGAACAGACATGCTGAAAATACTTGAGAGCCTTCAACCTACCCTGCAGGTCCTGTGGGACCTTGACAAGTCCAGACCGAAGACAAAGGCAGCGGTTAAGAGGAAGAGGATGGCAGCAGAGTGAAGTCCTTATACCCTGTACCAACGGTGCCAAAGTCCAGCTCTGCTCCTTGTCACCGCGCCCCGGGAATCGCCGCAACGCTACTTGCCAAAGCCACGGGGCTCTGCTCTTTCCAGACTGGCACCGTCACACAGACACATCAGACACTGCCTCCAACCTTGTGCAATCATCCCAAGAGAAAATTTGGTTTCATGTTCCCATGAACAACTCCCTTTCTAACAAACTGGCATTTCCTGAGGAAACTCAGTTTTGTTGGAGAACTCCCAGGCAGCTCTCTATGAGAGCAAAAGCAGTTTGCAAATCTGCACCTCATCGTCTATTCCATTTAAATGATCTACCATCTTTAGCAGGGCTGAGCCTCTCCAGAGCCTGTATCCAAGGCAACAAGAGCTACCAGGGAAAAAATGGATCCAAGAAGTTATTAAAACCACAATATCCTTTCTGAGCAAGGCAGAGATAATGAGCGCGTGTTCCACTGGTTCCCTGCACCGTGGGCTGGCTACAAGCCACCTGCTGGGTGAAGTTCACTGGCTGGTTACCAAACACTAGCTTTGTGTAGGCATTTAAGGTCCTAAAGGTACAGAGCAGCGGCTGAGTACCTTCAAACCTCAGCCCAAACTCATAAAAACCCAGAGGTTATTCACTACCTCTGCAACCGGCCTCCAGCTCGGGACAGCAGCATCAGGAAGGGGGCTTTACTTCAAATTTACAGACATTTAGGGAATGTCAGCATGATGAAGAATCAGCAATTTTGCAAAGAAGACAATGTGAAGCATTGCCCTGGCTTCTACGCAGTGCTCATGGTGCCGCAGCACCCACGTGCCATGGATGAGGCCAGGATCCCAGGGCTTGTCCTGGGTTCCTTGGCGTGCTCTTCCCTTTTCCATACAGTAGGAGAGAGCAATGAGATGTGATGAGCCTGAACCTGGAGGTACTGATGTTCCTGAAGCTTCCGCATCAGGCAATCTCCTGAACACCCACCAGAAACAACCACAAAAGCGGTGGCTTTGCACAAGCTCGGGTGTTCCAGGTGAGGAGCCGTGGCAGGCGGCAGCGACAGATCGCTCTCGCTGCTTTGAATCCGAGGCTCCACTACACTGCTGCAGTAATGAATCACTTCTGTGTGTGTCGCTAAGTGCTTTATAAATCCCAGGATTAGCAGAACATGTCAAAACGCTCACGCTCTGCGTGCGCTTGGCACGAGGCGAAACCTCCTGGAGTCAGACTGAGGAAAAGATCGCAGCGTAATTTGTTTTGATGTCTCAGGACTCCAGATCCTCCGGTTCCATTGCAGGACAAACTCCCACTGATTTTACAATGAAGGCAGCTTTGCCTTGCAAGCCCAAAGTCAAAATGTGGGCTTACGTCTCCTTTGTGCCTCTTCAGAGCAATGCATGGTGTTATAGATTTGATTTGCAAAGAGACTGTGCAAACACTTCTCTTTATCCATCCCTCTGCCTGAGCTGCTCAAAGATTTTAAAGCAAAATGCTGATCTCTCCTGGGATTTATACCGAAGCCAAAGGAATCGGCTGAGAATCAGTTCCATAAACTGCATCTGTATTTGCTCAAAAACGGAGTGGATTTACTTCAAAATAAGCCCATGAGCAGCACGCAGCCAGCAAACTGAGCAGGTTGTTGGAAAGGCTGCCAGCAACTTCAGTAATCCCACAGCAAGTCTCAGTGAACGATGCCCGATTCCTGCCTGCAACGAAACCAAGAATCACGAGATTTTTGTGGATGTTGAATTTGTCACAAGCCTTTATAGAGCTGCAGTGAGTGGGTTCCAAACAGATCCAGCTAATTAATGCCTAGCATTAACGTGTAAATGCAGGCTGACCTCTAAACCACATCCCTGGTCAATGCTGCCACGGCTCCACCGAACCACCCCGCCGGCTGCCCACCTGCCGCGGTGGCGGGTCTTGGCTCCCGCGGTACAGACGTGTTTACACGGGCACGGCTCTGGTTTAGCAATTGGTACGAGCACAGTGCACCTGTGTACCACAACACCTGTATCTGTACAGCGTCGTATTTGTGTAATTGTGACAGCAAAACAATTAAAACATTTTATGACGTTCCTCAGCTAGCAAAATTATATCAGAATAGCTTTTAAAGTGACGGTTAACCAAAATTCACAGCCTCAATCACTGAATCATTTATTCAGTGTTTTCTAGTGTATTTTTCAAATGAAAAGTTCAGCAAAGAATATTTCTTCATTCTTCATTGCTTTCTGGCTGTAAAAATAATCAAATTAAATTTCACTCTCAAATTCAAACAAGACTTCAGAGGTAGAGCCAGTCAAAATAAGCAGAGGAGAATGGCAAAACTTGTTCATGACAGTTGCCCACCTTTTTTGGATCTAAGCTCTGATCATTGTTTTAGTTTGGTAAATCCTAGTTGAACAATAGGAGTAAAAAACCTACACTAGAAATGTTTGGCCCTTTCCCTTGATTTTCCCTCTCTCCAAAAAATTGATGGAAATATCTGTCAGAAAATGAACAAAAGGGGTTTAGGTAGGTGTTTTTGGTATTTCTGTTCTAAATAACCCCTTTACCTATGGCTACGTTACTGAAGCACTCATCTGGCTCTGCCTGCAGCTATGGCAGGGATGCTCAGCACCTGAGTGCGGCAGAGCCCGGGCTCTGCCTGTGTCCGCTGCTTCCCCACCGCGAGTTGTGCCACAGCCACGTTCCCTGCTCCGCACAGCCACCTACCGCGAAATGGCTGCTCCCCCGAAGAGACGATCACAGCAATGCCTCAAAGGCCCAAACCTATATTTGGTTCTTTTCCTCCCATTTTCCCAGAGTTAAAATAAGTACGAGGTTTCTCTAAGGCGCAGGCCTGGAGCACTTACATGCGCTGGGTTAAGCGCCCACACGCCTGCTCTGAGCCAGGCACTGGGCTTTGCTTTCACCTCCAGCCTCGCTGTCTGCACTGGATGGCTCCTTTCCCCTTCCCCTTCCCAGTGCTGGACTCTGCTCCCCTCCGGCACAAGTAGCATTGCCCCAGCGTCCCGCGGGTGCCTTTGCTGGTCGCTGCGGCCAGCGGGTGCCCCTGGCTGTGCCCGGGGGACCGGGGCAGGTGGGTGCAACGGCAGCGGGGCAAACCCGGCGAGGCAGGAGGTAAATGCACGACTTCTGCATGCCAAGATCCAGAGCTGCTTACACGATGCCCCTTGTACTGAGCTGCTCAGCGAGGCGGCTGGCACAGACCTGTGTGCAGCCTGTGCTGACCCATGGCGGACCCGCTCCCCCGCCCACCTCCGCTCCGGAAAGACTCAGAGATGATTCAGCCGGTGGAAAGCTGGCACAGCGCATGTTCCTGGGTCTGCTGTGATTTCCCAGGGGTGGCTGTGCTTGCAGCTCTGGGCTTTGAAACAAAACGGCAGGCAGGCACAGATTTCCACGGGAATTGAAGGAGCACCCACCTGCACGGCGTCACCCAGCTGCTCCCTGCTCCAGCCAGCCCGGACACAGGGCCAGGCTGGTGACGGGGCCCCATGCACACAGTCTTAAAGCCTGACCTGACGCTGAATTTACTGGTAAACAAATACAGAGGCAGAGGAACAAAGCGAGACAACAAGTCCCTAAACTGCCCACAGTTTGCCCTGGCACAGGAGAGCAGCACTTGCAGCCCACGTTTTGCAGAGAGGATGTGCGGTTCTGGGCTGCTGAGCAGTGTGACTATCCAGTCCAGCGTACAAAGCATCAGATGCGAGTCCTGAGCAATGAAGGTGGCTCAAGTGAATGATTGAAGTAATTTCTTCTGCCCTCAGACACTGACAAGGCCCACAAGGAATCTGGAGAGACCTCCTCCGCAAGGAGCAGGAAGGAGATTTTCTTTTTCCTTTTCCTTTTTTTAAGGGGATGTAAATAAGGAAAGCAGCAGCAATCAGGCTGCCATCCCTAGGACAGCATCTCTGGAGCTTACTCTCTTCACCATGGGGGTTTGATGAAGGCAAACTTTCCTGACTCACTGCAGCACATGCAGAAAGAACCTGTTTCCAAGGAAACAGGGATCTTTTGCATGTCCAGCATGTGGTCAGAGATGGGGAAAGGTTGTGAAGTCTGAGGCTGCCTTTCTATACGGCTGCTGCCACCCACCCTCCCTCCCTCCCCACTACTCCCAGGTGGGCACGGAGCATCCCCAACACACAGCACTGCATCCCAGACAGGCGGCATCTCTGGGCAGGGGAGGGCTGCTGCGCCCACAGCTTCTGACTGCAAACAGCAAGCTTCTGTGCAGTACTGGGGTGCTTGTTTTAATTTGGAGAAGTAGGAGATGGGCAGTTTTCACCACTGCATCGCCTGTAAATTTTAGGGACCACTGTGTCCCCCAGAAGAGGAACAAAGAAAAACATATGGAAGATAATAATCCAGGCAGGACTTGATTACTCATTCTCTGTCTTGCTTAGCCAGAGCAAACTGCCCCAAATCAAGAGCTAAACCCCAAAGCTTATCACCTCTCTAGCCAGGAACAGCAAGCAGGTAGCTTTTATTGCCGAGGGCCGAAACACAGATGTCACGCTTACCACTTTGCCGCACGGAGGCTGAAGCAGGAAGGAACACGGCACCTGGTACCCTACACCACAGCATGACCTAGCGCAGCCTGTGGGTGCTGTCGGAGCGGTGCCTGCCCAGCTCGGGGCAGCAGGGACGAAGCGAGCACAGCCCCGTCTGCTGCTGCCTCTTCCCTGGCTGCCCTCTACGCCAGGGGTTTTTCCTCTTCTTTTTTCCTATTATCAGCACTGAAAACCCTGGTTACAAAAACACTCATTTTAGGTGAGTTCATTTTAAACGTCAACCTCTACGGGTTGGGCAGGGCTAATTAGTAAGGGGGAAGGGGAACGGGGATGTCAGGAACTTTAATTTCACTCAGCGCAGCCAACCCTGAAGAGAACTCAGAATTCAGCTATTAGCTACATGCCTTTAATTTGACTCCAAATCTTAGTCAATAACACTAACAGGAAGAAGTTGCAGTGCAGAAAGTGCTAACACCAGGAGGCCCCGGTGCCTCTGTGCAAGGTGCTAACTGGGGGCTAAATGGGTGAGGCAGTGGGTGAAGACCCCTCTGCCCAAATCTCCCCGAGTGCCTGTTGCACCGGGCTGCAGAGATGGGCCGGCAGTGCTGAGCACCCACTGGAGCGCGGCACGATTCAAGGGGCACAACCAGAGGTGCTGGAATTTCATGTAACTGCTCTTGCAATCGATCAATTTGAGTATTATGCCAAAGAAGAAAAAAAAAAAAGAAAGAAAGAGAGGGGATGAGAGGGGAGCTGAGGACTGAGAAAGAAGAGGCTGCTGCATCCCTCTCCCTGAGCCAAGGCTGGAGAGAGGAGCTGTGAGCCCTGCTCCTTGTGTCTCACATCCTGTTTCCACCTGGTCAGTAGCAAAAAGAAAATCTATTCCTTTTGCTTCCAGAACTTTTCCCCTTCCCCCCCTGCCCCCCTTTTTTTTTTTTAATTTATTTTTTCCATTTTCATTCTGCAGGACACTGAATTGGTACACACACTAGACCTTCTCCCCTTTCCTGCTCACAAACTCTTGGTTCAAATCAACATCTCCTTGAACAGACGCAACAGAGCCCTGCCCATAACCCCTGCAGTCCCCTCCTTCATCTCTTCCACACCACAAGCTATTTCCAACCTCAGGTGCACAAAACCTGTTCCCCGCTCTCTAGTACCAGCATGTAAATGGGACTGCGAATGCAGGAAGGTTTGGACAAGGCAAGGATTTTCCCATGTAACCCGAGAGGCCCTGTCTTGCAGGATCCTGAACATCACACTGAGCAACCGATTGTTCCCGTAACGCAGTTCATGTGGCACTCCTCTGGCACTCGACAGACACCAATCTGCCAACAGGATAGAGAAAGCAAAGCAGGAAGGTGGTGGTGATGGTGGGGAATCCTGGGGCTCCTTGCCTGTCTCAGCTCGAGGTTTTCTCTTCCGAAACACTTTCCAAAAAGAGATCCAAAAAGAATTTTTTGATTTCTTGGATTTCTGGATGTTACGGGGCTCTGTGACATCTACCACTCAAGGGGTCCTGAGCCCCTTCTGAGCCCTGCAATCTCAAAGGCAGCCAGAGCCCCTCACCCCAAATGTACAGCAGCCACCCCCATGCTGCTGGAGAGCATTGCTGGATCGTGCTGGTGTCTTAGCCATGCTGGTCTGTGGCAGGAGTCCCTGGGAGCAGGCGGCTGTGGGGCAGGGCAGGGAGAGCAAGATGAGGTCAGAGCCGCAGAGGACCCTCTGCTGCCTCCAGATGGGCTCCTGCACTCTTTGAATGCAGATGCATCACACAGGTGTGCCTGCTCCTCGCTCACAGCCAGGATGTTCACTGCAACATCCTCCACAAAACCTGCACTCATCTTCAAAACGATCCCAGGGAGGAAGGGATCAATCACAGCGCTTTCTGAAATGTCCGATAGTTAATTGCCTTCTCTGTTTAAAAAGTCAGTATTATGACACGGGTTAGATCATCTGAATTTCCCTATTCATTATTTTAACCCCTCTGTGATACAGACATTTCCATACCCAGCTGCATTCCCCCAGCACGAAGCGTGTCTGCCAGGCCCTAGGAGACGCTTCAAATGCGCCTGTGATCTGCCGCACGCACAGAGCCGAGCCCTGGGATCGGTAGGTTTGCAGCTGGCTCCTCTCCTCTCTCCCATGCTGAGGCAGAAGGCCGGATCCTGCTGACACATCTTCCTGTCTAACCTTCCATCTGCCAGGGGGAGGACATGGTTTCAGATGCTGCCTCTGAAAACTGTTATGAAGTATCAATGATATAATTTTATATACCTGCAGAACTGACATGCATATTTCAACAGTGGTATATTATCAATTATAAGCCTAACAGAGCATGTTCTCCCATCTGATTGTTGGAAAAATCACTTGTCAAGGGCTGGTAAAGACCACAGCTGTCTTCTTCATATAGACAGCACCGCAAGAGGAGCAAAGCTTCTGTGTTACAATGATTTTTCTTTTTTTTTTTATCTTGGGTATAATAGAAGAGAACTGAATAAGGTGATTTCTATAGCGTCTATACACTGACAATGTTTCACAAAGCAGTGCATTAGATACCGGCAGCGCAGTGACAATGTTAACCAAACAGCACCGCCGCCGTGGGCGCAGGTGCCTCGCGCACATCCGCTGGGAAGAGCCCAGCCAGCCCCGCTGGGCAGGACCCTCCTCTCCCGCTCTGGAAGTGCTCTGTGCCCTGGGAAAGGGAGGGTTGCTGTTTCCATACCAGCCAGGAAAAACCTCATTTCAAAGAGTGATGGAAGAGGCCGTAGCACCGTGCCCCTCGCAGTTCCCTATGTCCCCATTTCCCCTCCGCTCCTACGCATTTTACCAGGCTAAAGCCCGATGCCCAAGCCTGATGCCCCAGTCGGTCGCCCTGCTCTGCTCCACCCTGGCCTTCGCTGCGGGGCCAAAACTGCTTACAGAGACATGAGGAGGCGGCGGCCGGGGCCTTTGTCCACTGCAGCACACACGGGCTCATTTGCTGGATGTCGCGTGCCTCCCCAGCTGCCTTCTCCGAACGCTGGTGTGACCCCCTCGTAACACCAACCGTGGCTCTCCCTTGGAGATAAAGAATGATAATGCTTCTCTAACAGCCCTGGTCTTTGCAAGTTCTCTGGTACATAACTATCTACACAGGCATGATGCCAATTATAACTACTTACAAATCGGACCAGAAGGCTTCTAACTACTAAAAAAGCTTTGGTACTTTAAAAAGCCACAACAAGAGTGAGCGAAAAAGAAAAGACTTAATCAGTTTTGCTTTGGAGTTGCCTCAAATTTGTAATTCAATCAAACCTCCCATAGCAGTAAGTATGGCTTTCTGATATTCACAGGAGCTTTCCAGGGGCTATAATCTCTGAGAGATTTATTCATACTTCCTGCATTAGCTTAAGTCTATTTTGGAAAAAACATCTCTCCCTTCCTCCCGTTAGCAGAGCTCCAGAGAAGATATTAATATTAAAACAATTCAATTACTATGACCTGGGGAGAACATGGGTCCTGGGGAAAGGGCTGTTCATTACGCCATGCCACAACAGCCCTCTCTTTCTGTTCCTGATATCCCCAAGTTGTTGGTGCTTAGAAAAGCCAGTCTTGAAATCCAGCTTCTCAGCCTCCGCCTGCAGCCCCCTGTAACGATGGCTCCAGCACGTCAGCTATCAGCAGCATTTTGCAGAAAGCAGCTGGACCGAGGATAGGAGGAGGAGGAGGAGGCAGACCACTTCGGGGAGAAGGATGGGGAGTACTTTGCACTTCAAAGGACACATCATCTCCTTGCTTCACAAGATCACAAGAAAGAAGGAATAGCAAGGCTACAGGATAGATTAACCTTCCTTCTCCCTCCTGCTTCCTTGTTCTATCCAATCCATCCTTCCCACGCCAGCTAATTAAACATGAAACAAGAAGGGGGGTGCTGAGCCTCATCAGCTTCAGCTGTACGTGCAGTGGTTCTGCTTCTCCAGCCTTGCAGCAGGAAATATTTTGGTGCCGATGGTGCTGCGGAGAGAACCACGGTACGGTCCAGAGAGGGGCCTGGCACAGACCTGCCTGAAATGACAGCCAGGCAAGATCACCGAACCACACTACTGCACCTTCCTTTTCCTATGCCAAGCCGAGAATCCCTCACGTTGAATTTGGTGCTGTTATTTCTGATTGCACCAAGCATAAGAATACAGTCGCAGCGAATCAGACCCATCACTCCTGATTTACACTAGTGCAAGAGACAAATGTCGAGCTGCCTGCTGGATGAGACTGTTCACGTGCAGAGCGGGATCCCTGTGGTCTCTCCCTGCTGCTCGATGCAGTGCAACACCCCAGCGCCATGCGATGCCAGCAGCGGGGTCTAGATCAGCGTGACAAACCCAACACGCATCCCTGCGTTGCCAGGGAGAAAAGCCTTTGCAGCAGGAGGGCAGCTCACTCCCTGAGACACACCACGTGCTGACATCTTCTATAATCAACAGATGTTCACCAGTGTTGATTTCGCTAACGAGTTCGCTGCTGCAGGCTGAGACCCCACAAGCTCATTGGAAATGAAGCTTCAAATCCTACACAACTCCCAGTCCCACTGGAAAAGGAGTCAGAAGGGGCAGGAAATCAGACTGATAGCAGGGAAGAGGGATCAGATTTTGAGATGGAAAAGAGTCGGACACCCAGCTGTCACACTCAGCTGTATGTCCCTATCCGCATATCCAGATCTGTGACATCTACAGCTTTCTGTATCAACAGCCATATATGAAAGAGAGAGAGAACTTTGAAAGGAAAATAACATCACTGTGATGAGAATGTTTTATCTTTGTCTCTGGCTCTCAGGGGCAGCAGACTGAAAGCTGTGATGTGTGCAGAGAAACTGCCAGCAGAGGGAAGGAAGGTACCAACAAGGGAGTATCTATTTTCCCTGAGGACACAGTTATTTTTCCATCTTGCCAGTTCCAACGAATGCCTGCTGCACACGTGTGCATATGCCAGCAGTCTGCACAGGATAAAATGTACCTTTAGAATAACCTCCCAGCAGAGGGGCAAGGCCATCTTACCGACACAGCCAGGCTCGGGGCGCCCAGACACAGCTCAGGATGGGCACAGCCTGGCAAGAAAACAAGCAAGTTTTTAGCAGTCTGCTCCAACTACTGCTGCGGTGGGAGTCGGTGCCTTCTTCCCATCATGACACACATCACACACTCCTTAGTGAAGAATCATCTCGCTGTGCCAGCAGAGATGCAGAAAGGGGCTACTCCCTCCAGCCCCACAGGCTGCAAAAGAAGCCGCAAGCTTGGGAAAGGGCCAGGACCCAGTTTACTGCCAGGTAACGCAGACTTGATTCTGAGTATCTATTTTAACCTACTCATTCTGTTCACTTCACTGTGGGACCACAGTGTTTGTGGGACCACAAACACACTCCACTGGGTTAAGCTGGCCAGGGATGCTCTCTGGACTCTCCGCAGCACTAGCCCAGGTGGCCTGACCTCCCCTCCTTTTTGACTCAGAAAACTGGAATAAGGAGACTTTGCAAAGTGCCAAGATCTTCAGAGGAATAACATTTTTCTTTTGACAAACATGAAACACAACATATTGCTACTTATCAGAGAGATTCAAGAACACAACTCACTGCTCCCCACATTGATGCTTCAACGTGTTTATTGTCAGAGAAGCAGCTCTGTAGAAATGAACCACCTCTGCCACTCCAGATTTCACTTGCTTATAAGAAGAGCGAAGAGTCTTTTCTGTTGCTGCCATCCAGCCCATTTTCTCCAGTTCCAAGCTCTGCTCTCCCTCCCTTGAACATCAACGCTTGCACCTTTATGGCACAAGCAGCTCCTGAGCGAGGCAGCCGTTCCTCACCTCTTCCCCCCTGCTTTGCCTCAACCCCTCCTCGCCCAAACAGCCAGGAGAGGGACAAAGGCAGCCGGAGCGCTGCACTGCAGCTCAGTGGCAAAGCAGTGGCGAGAGCCCAGGTTCCCAGGCATCCCTTAAGCACCCTAAGTATCAAATCATCCTGTCCCCTACTTCTGCAGGATCTTTACAGGCCTCCCACTCCTCCGAATAAAACTCCACGCATCTGAGGATTTGCCAAACAGGAGCAAGTCTTTGGAAGCCAACAGAAACTGGACAAGTGCAGGGGAGCACCAGTCTGTCCCCCCTGCATCCCGGGGCAGTGGTTCAGGTGTGTGCACGGGGTTGTGCCACCAGCGCAGGAGCACCCTGACCTGCCCCACGCTGCCAGCGCTGCAAAGTGGATTCACGAGCAACAGCCACTTGCACAGTTCCCGCAGGAGATGAAGCTCTGACATGCCGATGTTTGAAAAATAATGAAAAAATCCTTCTTTGAAGAATCATTTCAGGTTTTGCTAATTAACCTTGTCCCCAGACCATAGATAACAGCATTAGACAAAGATGTTATTATAACCCTTCCTATCTAGTTCAATTCAATGATAGTTTCTTGTGAGTGCACTTGAAAGGAGCCCAGGAAATCCACCTGCACTTCCAGGAGCAAGCAGAAACTAAAAACGTCACCATTTGAGCCTCTCCCAGTGGTCAGCCATGTAGCAGCCAGCAGAACTAGGGGGCTGAAGGAAATGAGAAATGAGAGCCTGAGTGGGGCTAGACACCACCCCATGCAGCGTGCCAGTCCCACCCCCACGCAGGGCTTTGCCTGTGAAGAAGTCCAGGTCCAAATACTGGGCGAGACTGACAACCGCTGAGGCAAAGCTCAAGCATGGAGGTCTGTCCTTAAGCCACAGTGAGAGCTGAGAACATCTGCACATCAGCTGCTCCCCTTGGGCACCCAGAGCAGGCTCCAGCAGCCCAGCTAATGCGGTTTCGGATGGAAAACACGCACCAGCAGCCAGCATGGGGGTTGGCCAGCATGTCTGCTCCTGTCCCTGCCACTCCTGAACCTGTTTGCCAGCTCCGGCTGTCCCTGGCAGATGGCTGCACTTCTCATCCAGGATTCATTCACCTTCTTGCACACAATCTCAAGACCTACACTCGCAACAAACCAGGCTTCCCGTGCTCAGGAACCTTCCTGTTTTTGGAAGGGCTAAGTATCCAATTCCTGTCCACGCTAGAGCTCAGGATCTCTGCAATTCATGCTATTATATTCAGCATTTCACAAATCTGGATTAGAACATTGGGTGATTTTTTGCAATGCTCTCTACAGCAAACTCTACAGCTTCTCACTGATTTGATTCTGAATTCCTGTGGTTGCTTCAGTCTCAGGTTGATTTAGTTCACAAGCTCCACTCAAGACAAAACGTGCCTTGCAGTATTTGACTTTGCTCACAGCAATCTTCCACAAGGATCCATGGTAAGCATCCCATTTTTCTCTCCGACTCCCGGAGCTCCTCTGTAGTTTTCAGCACCCTTCTGCTGGCTGATGTGTTTCCCCACAGACGATGTCATCGAGGAAATTTTCAACACTCCCTTTGTCTTGGGAAGATATTTATTGCTTGCTGGAGTATGCCGCAGCTGACAAACAGGAAAGCAGGAGTAATGAGCGTGATCTTTGTTCATGCTCATAGGGATATTTCAGAGCACAGGCGGGAAGAACAGAGCTCCAGCTGGAATTCACTACCAGTATTTGGAAATCAGTGCCCACATCTCGGAAGGGACAGAATTGACGAGTGATTTCTGTGACGCAAGTCACTGTCCAGAGCAGGCACTCTGTCACCCAAAAAAATTACACATGCACTGGAACAACCTTGAACAGAAGGTGTAAAGTGATTTACTTGCCTGTTTTTGCTCCTTCAGCTACTGGCCCAGTAGTATCTGAATTTTAATTCATCGAAGAAAGCTTCCCTTGGGACTTTTTGTTGTTTTGTTTGTTGGTTTATGTAACACACACCTCAGTCCTAGCCTTTTATTACAGTTCCTACATGCTACCACCATTCAGGAAGAAATAATTCCATGCCTACATACCCACCAAGGTGGCAGAGAAATGCAGGCACAGACAGAGAGGCAGATGGACAAGCTGCTCAGCTCATTCAGGTTACAGGAAAGGCTGCCGATGGGGTACTGAGGTGGCGCAAGGAAAGGATGCCAGGAAGAGAGCTCAGAGCGTAGATGCCTGCCTGCACTGCCAGGTTCGGAAGAGAGGGGCTGAAGCCCAAGCTCTACACCAGAAACATGAGGCAAGTTCACCTCTTGGCATTGCCTAAGCCCTGTGCTGGCTAAAGTGAGCCCTCCGACCAGCTCACATCCCTTCAGAGCTCTGGCATGTCTGAACACTGACTAGCAGATGTCACACCACACGATGGCTAAAAAGGAAAAATTAAAAAAATATTTCAGATTAATGTAGCATTTTTACTGACAGAGGCTTCCAAAACCAATTTAAATTTTTCCAGGAAAAAACATAAGAAGTTGTGACTCAAGAAAAATCTCAAAAATGTGCTTGTTATTGCTAAGAGCTTCCAGCTTTTGTCTACTTCAAAAGAATAATCAGGTTTTCATTTTTTGTGTATGCTAAAAACTTGCTTATCTTGTCATAATCCTGAGTGGGTTTTCTAGGACTACCTATATACGAAAAGGAGATAAATAAGGTTGGACTACACATTTGTATGTGTCTGAAGCCAAGCACGTTTGCGCTCTGAGCTGCTATAGGACTGGCAGTTAATCAAGTGATGGAAATGCCCCTTCAGGTCCATGCTCACTTGGCTGTGGCAACTTGGCTCCTTAGGGAGAGCTCTTCATTCACAGGCTTCAAGAACAGAGAGGTAGGGGGTATTTTAAGTCAGCACCAATGACCTCAGAAAAGACACTTGGCATGATCTGACTGGAATAGAAGCTAAGGGACTAAACTGCGTTAAGAACAGGAAATTTCATGGGGACAGAGTTTGCGGTAACAGGCGATTGTCATATCTGACTGCAACTGGAGACTGCATGCGTCTGTAGATAGGGTATAAATATGCAGATCTGAAAACCAAAAATTTACCTGAAAACTGTTCTACTATCATCAGTCCTCCTGTACCTGCACTGCTTCTTGCAGCTACCTTAAAGATACCAGCTCATCCCTCCGTGAAACTTGCTGGTTCCCACCCTGCATACAGGAGGAATCCCCTGGGAGGAAGATTGCGCCTGTCAGCTCCTCCAGCACCACAGCCCCTTCTGGCTGTCCCAAAGGGGCAGCGCATGCAAGGAGCACTGGCATCCCTTGGGAGCTGCTCTGAGAGAGAAAAGAGCTTCCCCAGGGACAAAGCATTTTGTGACTTAACTGCAAGTTATACCCCTCTCCCTGCTCTGCTCCAACACAGAAATCAAGTAATGGGGTATTTCCACAGAATACCCCAAACCATATTAAAACATGCTCCACTGATTGCAGACAGTTTTCCCTTGGAAAAGAGAAGAGAAGCACACACAGAGGCACTCGATGAACCACAGGCCCAGCTGTATTCCTGAAAGATGTCTGGACATTATGGTGAGGAAAGTGAATCCCCTTCGCTACACCAACCTGTTTTGCAAAAAGGGCTATTGTCAGCCTTGAGCATCTGCAAGGCTGACATCCTGAACTCGAGAAGCCCTCTCGGTGTTTACATTAAAACTTCGCCTTGAAGAGGAAAGTCTGATAATGTTCTGAGGCTGGCTTGATCTTGTCCTTCATAAGCCTTGAAGGTAGATTCACCCTGTTTGATTCTGTCTTTACAACACAATTATCATTCCATTCTAATGAAATTCACCCCAAGCAGAGAGCCAGCATGAAGCTTCTTGGACGCAGTCAGGTCATTCAGTTTTGTGCAGAGGCCGTGAATGAAATTCATCCTTTTCTTCACTTCACAGGTCAATTCGAGCTCTCTCAAATATGGATGTGAAATCCTTTTGCAAACATCAGTAAACATTTGCCTGCTCAATTAGACAACTCTGTAGTCATCCTCTAGCTCACAGGGGGGCAAAGTTTCTTGCAGCGGCTAACAAATACTTCACCTTGTTTTCTCAGTGCCTGTGTTAACAGCCCAAAGCATCCCTAGCCGAGCAACAGCCCAGAACTACAGGGAGAGGGTTGTTTTTTCTGAAAGTCCTGGGTCCACTTGTTGTCCTGCAATGCCCTGAAATTGCTAAACAATTGGTTCTGAGCTGGAAGGAAATTAATTACCAAATAATTTACACCACATGGCCTCCTGCTGCAGCAGTGGCTGTTGAAGAGGTGCTCACAGCAGCAAATGGAGTGCACCAGCAGCTGACTGCCCTTTCCTGGCCCTGCACCCTTAGCTGATTACAACGGGGAGCCTCCCTGGAAGCAGCGAGGTTGGGAGAGACAACAGCAGTGAGATAAAGCTGACACCACTGAGAAACAATAGCTGAAAAATATCCCTGCAGCCCTCGTGTTGAGGAACAACGTATAGTTCAATCCGAGTGGCTGGCAGCCACATCTCTATTTCGCTCAGTACATCTCCATACAGTCCATTTCACTCAGACAGCAGGGAGAGATAAGCAATTAGAGCCCTAATCAATAACATCCACAGCCCTCCCTGTTCAAGCTACCTAATTGGCATCCCAGAGTCAAGGGGAAGGTGAAACTAGGTCTTTGAAAGCAAAGGGAGGTAGAATCCCCATGTGTTGGATTTAACAAAGTACAAACAAATCCCAAAACAGAATGTCCTGGTTCAAACCTAAATTTTGTTCAATACCAACAGACATGAGAGCGATAGGAGTGCAATACAGGCATGCGCTTCTGGTGAGGATAAGCGCTTCTGATCTAATGCTGGCCAAATGTGCTATGTCTAAAATACCTTCCCCTTCACGGACCCGCACAAATACAATTTTGCAGCAGTCTCTGGGGATGCTTCCAGGCTCTAAACAGCATCTGCCATCAACAGGCTGTGACCTTGGCCCTTGTAAAAGCACAGAGCACATCTGTCTGCAAGGATGCTGCTGGCTGCTGCAACTGGACGCATCTGCTGGCCAGCCTGAGCCTTCACCACCAGCCTCCCCCAGGTGCTACTCCTCCCTCTGACAGCACCTAGGCACTGTCACGCCATCATCACAGGAGGATTGCCTCATATCCACCCCGAAGTTAGCCTGGACAAGCAGCATACAGGCTCCTTTCTTCACCTACCATTAGCAACGGCAGATGCAAACAGGAAGAGTCCAGGCAGGACTGAATCCGCACGCTCTGACTAACCACTCCCAGCGCCGCTTTCCTCTCCCCAGTCACTGTTAATGGAAGAGACGAGGGACTTCCCATGCTGACCCACCCCTCCTCCATCCAAACGCTCCTCAAGACCCCCCACACCCAACCCCAAATAACCATGCTGCCTCCTGACCTATTTTTTTTTCCAAGATAACCTGCCCACGAACCAGAAAATGAGTCTAGAACGCTGTGACTTTGAGGTAATTAAATAAATCTCAACAGTCCATAAATCACTAATTTAATAAGAGCTCTCCTGTGTTGAAACCACTACCTCTAGAGTTCATGAGGATATTTTCCTTCTTTTAGGAAGAGGGATAGAAAAAGAAATTCAGCAAGCTCCTAAAAATGACAGTTTTCTTTATATTCTCTCCGGGATTATTGTGGTTTCATACCAAAAGAATTAGACCTTTCATCAGGACTGCATTTTTTCCATGAAGATGAACATTTTATGGAACAGTCATTCTCCTTGCAGAAAAAAAGAGCACGGAAAAGTCCAAATTGACACTCAGCTATTTAAGATGTATTCCTGTAAAACATTTACATGCTAAATCCTAAGTATGTGCTTAAGTCCACTCCTGCTCCGCATTAGGTATGCATTACCAGCCAGCAAACTCCAGTGGAATGTAACAGATGAGCTTGAAGATCTTAATGACTAAGAGGTCAGATCTCCATCCTCTATATACTGTCTTTATTTCCACTGAAAGTGAGGCCGGCTTGTTCCAGCTGAGGACGCATCCCGAGCTTTCCTACTGAAGCATTACATTGGAGCGGTCTCCTCAGCCACCCCTGAACCAATGCTCTTTCTAGTAGCAGTAGCGGGATGGAGATGCCACATTCATCAGTGATCTCTTGCTTTGCCATTTCCCTCGACTTTAACTGTTCCATATTTGAGCTCCAAGGGCTGAAATTAAGCAGTACTCCGTTATCCCTCCCCTTCTCTTGACTATGCTGCAGCCTCAGCTAGAGACAGCGCCGACTGGGAACGTGCCCAGGTGGCAGTGCTGTTAGTGTTTACAGATGCACTGCTCTGCTGAGCTTGTCACTGTAGACTCCACCCGGGAGATACATAGTCAGAAATTACAGGCAGATAGGAAAAAATATCTTAATAGATCAAGTTGCTAGAGTGAGGCAGCCTGAGAGGGCCTGCGAGACCAAACGTCAGCAGCAGCCCCTGGGTAAACCCTGCACTCAGCTCTCGCGCAGCGAAGAGCCTACGTGGGCTTAGCTCAGCTGGAAGAGGCATCTTGACAGCTGGGTCTCTGACATAGCTACACAAACTCCTCCAGGACACAGGGGAACCAAAGCCCACGAAGCTGACCGAGTGACACGGGTCACTCACGGCAGGGCTCGTGCAGCTGAAGGCAGCACAAGGTTTGCTGTTCACGGGGAGAACAGAGGGAGAGATAGCCTCAAGGTGCTGCGAAGCACGAAGCACTGCACGGGAGAGGGGAGCCACTGGAGGAGCTTCCTCCATTAGCCTGCAAACTGTGTTTGAAACAATTAGTTAATGGGTTATTTTAACAGAGTAAGGGAGGCAAGACGAGGTTAAGCCAAGACCTCTCATGGTCACACAGTGAGGTACTAGTAGAGCTGGGAAAAGAACCAAGTTTTCCAAATCCTTATGGCTCTTGTAAGCTGTAAACCACAATCCCTGCTAAGTGGGTAGTGCAAAACCTGCCTGGCTCCACCTTCCTCAATCCTGCAACACTTCAAACATTTCAAGAGAAGAAGAAATTATTTATCGTTGAGCTTATTGTACAAGCTGGCATGATTTATTTAAACATTTGCCAATAAACACCAGAACGGGAGGCTGTTTTTCCAGCATTCCCACAGTGGAGTACTAGAAGAAACAATAACAGGCCTTGTGATTGTTACTGTGGGACTTCTCCTGCCAATTACACTGAGTTATAAGTTTCAGTTATGGGATATAAAATAATTAATTTCATAATGTCCAAGAAGAATTGCTTGCTCTGTATGAAGAATCTTCTTCTTCTGCCTTTTCATGCCAACACCATGTATAATCAGTAGAGTTTAAAAAAATGCTATGCAGACTCCACATAACAGAGTATTTCATTGCTTTTCCTGCTTGCCACAATATCAATAACAAATACAAAGACAGGTCTGCAGGGTCATAAAAGCCAGGTGAATGTCCCCATCCTGTCCACATCCCCAGTGCAGGAAAAGTGGAAGAGCACTGCATGAAAGCAAGGTGCATTTAGCAAAAGCTTTTGGAAACTTGTCATATAAGCTTCAGCTTAATGAAAATAAAAATCAAATTAAAGATCTGCAAGTTCCTCCTTGGGATTTTTCAAGTGATGAGATTTAATTAAAAGCAAGCAAGCAAACAAAATCACATATCATTGTACAGACTAGAAGAATGAGCCAGAAACTGAATTGCAGGCAGGTCAATGTGCAAGGAGACTGGAAGAAAAGCAAAGAGAAAGAAGAGGTAGAAACAGCATCATTTGGACCTCTTCCAGGCCGGCAGAAAAGCATCTTGTGGTGTTCAGCCCATGCAAAGGTCACTGATATCTGACACGTCTAAGGAAGAAAGGTGAATTTCTAAAATCCCATGGTGGACAGGAACAGGGTGCCCTGGTGAAGCAATGTTTCTCTCGTGGCCCGAGGCCATCATCTGCAAGCCTGGTCAGAAGAGTTTTCGTGGTATCCCTTTGGGCTGGAGTAGTCTCCTCCTGCCCCTCTGGTTTAGCTGGGCTGGAGAGGTGGTGAGGGCTGGACACAGGGAGAAGGCTTCCAGAATCACCGTGCCTGAGCCAGCGCAGGCCTCTAGGAGGAACAGGGGAGGTGGTTTTCCTCTGCTTACACCGCTGCGAGCCACTGCAGCGGTCAGGGGATTTGGGCATCACCCTGATGGAGCACACCCAGTGTTTCCGCTCAGAAGTGAGGAATTTCAACCCTAGCACATGCTTGTGTAGCTAAAAGCTGCATCACAAAGTGCATGCACAAGCAGGACGAAATGAAGTTGCCCAGTTCCCCAGTTCTTGAATGATTTTTTTTTTTGCGTGCACTGGAAGCACATTTTCTGTATACGTGTATGCTATAAAAAAACAACTCCTACAGAAACAAATAAAATAACCCCCAAGACCCCATCTGAGTACCTTCAGCCCTCAATAAAGATCTGAAATTTGTAGATGAAGGATCAGGTTACATTTTGGATCCAAATGAGGTTGCATTTGCTACTAAAGCCAAAAAATAAGCTCTTATTCCAAAACCACAGGATAAACAGAAGCCTTTCTATCATCATGGAGCATTCTTCTGTCTGATGTTCCTTTCAGACCCTCTCATGCATAAATGCCATGGTAGGATAAGGATTCAGGAGTGGCGGGTTAATGTAATAATGTTCTGCAAAATGAGAAAAATAATCAAATAAACCCTGAAATGGAAATGCTGGCATTCATTCCCAACAGTGCAGTGTCAAAAAGGAGATTATAATTACCTCTAAGCCTCACAAGAGCAAATGCACTTTCCTGGGGGAGCCTTACCTCCAGAAATTAAAAATATCCTAATTTAAAAGCATTGGCTCCATTAAGCCCAAAAGAACTACTGCCACAATCCAGCAAATTTTAAAGCCCTATAATCCCACACACAGACCTCGCAGCACTTGTGTGTGGTCTTTCCAGCTGATTAGAAGTAAGAGCTCTGTATTCAAGTGCAATTCTTCCACTTGAAGCCCAAGCGGGGTGTGATAAGCAGGAAAGACAGATGACTGTAGGTACTACGTGAACCCTCCATTGGAGGATCTCAAAGCACATTTCAGCTGTTACGGAAGACAAGATGATAATCCCCTTTGCAGCAGACATCCACAAACCCGCCTGAATATGAAAGCAGAGAGAGGATTTTCCATGGACAGAATGCTCGGTCTCAGCTCAGATGCTGGTTTTACTCCTTAATGAGACACACGAAGCAGAGACAAACATATACCAAGGCTATTTCTGGTTGCTTCATTTATTTTGCGCAACCAAAAGTTGAAGGATCCCACCATGCCCCTTCTCCTCCAGTGTATTTGCTCACAGCAGGTCACAATCCCCTGTGATTGCTGATTCTCTGCTCTGACTGTTAGGAAAGTTGGATGGGTCCAGAATCCTTTTGGATAAGAGGCTGATACTATGCACATGCATCTATATAGTGGTTTTGGTGTCGAGGACTTCTGGTAACTCTTCAAGTTCTGCAGCTGCTCTGCAGTGCTCAGCAGCCCCAAGAATTAGCAATTTCCTTCTTTTAAAAGAAAAAAAAAAAAAGTGGATTTTATCACTTGCCATTAAGACCAGGGCCAAAAAATCCTTGCAACACAACACTCTGTGTCTTGCTCTTTCCCCAGAAAGAAGCCAGCTGTCCCACACTGCCCCAAGGCAGCCAGTTTAGAACTTGCAGAAGAGGCAGCGCAGCACAGGCCCCAGGAAGAGGATCAGTGACCTGCCCCCACCGCAGTGCTACCGTCTGAGAGGAGCCACCTGGACAGCAGTGCGTTAAGGCCCACCTCCGGGATCTTTTAACTAGCGGCAAAGATCTCCAGATAGCGCAGCTGATTAACACAATGGTATTCTCCTAAGAAACTGTTTGATGAATATTTTACTTTGCTGTTATCCAGGGGAGATGCTTGGGTTTACCTACGGACTCCAGAACTTCAGGCAGAATTTGCACGTAATTGTGTGGCTCTTCCTTCTCTTTCGACTCAGCACCAACCACGGCAGCAGCACTAATATATCCGCACTTACAAAGGCTTTTGGCCACCTCCTTTAATGAATGCGCCAGGGTGCATTTCCAGGCCCTTGACTCCTCTTCAGTCCCTGGGGTTTCCGAGGGGCTGGCCACTGGCTACAGTCCCTTTGGTGCACACATTTATTTAACCATCAAATCTTACACTATTTTATTTGCAAAATAACAAATGCACATTCAGAGTTTGAGTCACCTGTTAGTCAGCTTCCTGCTGCACACACAGGGTGCAGGAAGGACTAAGACTCAAGGCTGGATCACTCCCTGTAGTTTACTTAAGTTAAAGGAAGAGGGTATGATCCATCAGCAACCAATAACATGGAGAGAGGCAAGACTATCTGCCTCCGCTTGCAATGTCCTGCACAGCCCTGAGGAAGAGGATTCAGCATTCATCAGTGCGCTGTGCCTCTACCTCTGGAAGCCTCTGCAAGGGTGCCAGGCAGCCGACGGCAGCAGCAGGACCCGATGGGATCCCTCCTCTTGTTGCTGAGCCAGCACATCTCATGGATATCTTGATCCACTTACAGAAGTTACGAGATGAGTGAGCAGGAGAAGAGAAAAGCTCAAAATGGGGAGCAGGAAAGAAATGGAAGATTTCGGTCTATGGGTCCCTCAGAGGCAGCTACAGGAGGATGCTGCAGCTGGAGGGAGCAGCGGAGCAGAAGGGTCTCACCACTGGGAACACGTGGAAGCCAGTGTTAGAGAAACAGCGCTGAGACAAGGGCGTGCAGCACAGGCTTCATTGTTGGCATTGATTTTACACAGAAAGTATTTAGCTATGATTGCAGCAGGTGTCGGAACAAACCCCTTCAATTAGATCAAGGCCTTGAGAGACTCTACAGAGGATGATAAAATCAAGAGAGCCATTTCATGCCAGATCCGTTTGAATCTGGCTCTGCTGGGCCTCAAGCTCTGACAGATCTCAGCCCATCTAACTTGCTTTGTGTTTTATTCAAGGACAATATACTTGCTCCGATTGCTTTACTTTACCACAGAATTTCTAACATTTAGAAAATAACCAGCTGTAGCAAAACTTCTGTTTCTTCAGCTTCCTACTTATTACTCCTTCTTTAAGTCTTCAGGCATTTGACAAATAAAAACAGTGCTTCTTCCACAGTGTTCTGTGTCCTACACCCACCAACAAACTAAAATAACCATTTTCTTATATTAAAACAAAAATTTAATCAAATAGCTTTTTTTCTAGATGCCTGCTCACACTCCACAGTATGAAATTAATTCCAGAGAGAGTTTTGCTGAACTCCAAGGCCTGACAAACTTTTCATTCTGTAATCATTTTTCAGAGGAATGGAAAACAAAGTACATAAAATAGACAAATGGAAATATCACTAATCCCATCATGGCTGCAGAGGAAAGAGTAATAAAGAGAAATATGACAGAGTGGAATTTTTCTGCAATGACTCTGCTCCAGTTCTTTATCTCCTGAGCCGCACAGACCACTTCCTCACCTGGGGGAAAGGAAGGCAGCTCTGCCGACGGCAGCAGCGCAGCCCCCGCGTCCACAAGTGAAAGATCTGCTTCTGACTTTCAGGAGCTTTTACTGGCTATTACATTTTGCATTTAAGAAGCAGAACAACAGAAAGTAGGGAGAAATGGTAGCAGCTGCCAGCACTACTCCGAGTACATGAAGATTTGTGGGTTTAATTATAAGAAGGCTTTTTGTTAATATTGGGAAGATAATTGCCAACTTCAATGGCAATGAAAAGCTTTACTAGCATTAAAAGCCACCACACTGAACATTAGTGTTTGCTTAGCACCACAGATCACGTGTTAGATGCTTACGTGCCATTTAAACAACGCGTAGCAGTACTGGACTTAAACATATGCTTAACTGTAAGCAACGTGCTGAAATGCTTTGATGAATTGAAGTTCTGCAGAAAGAATATTATCTATCCTTTCCTGACGGAGACTCATTAAAACATTATCGATTCAACTACAACCACGAACCACCAATAAATCAGCCCCGTGATTACACTGTGTTCCACCTCTACTGTGGAGAGACAGGATTTCCTCACTGAAGTCTGTGGCTAGCAGACCAACTACACTACAAACAAATGGGAGAAGAAAAAAAAAATCATAAAGCCAGTTTTATAAGAGGCCCAATCCTGTCAACAAACTTCTTATATCCACCAATTACAGCCAGGGAAGGAAGAAAAAAAAAAAAAAGAAAATATAGTTGTTCTCTATGCAGCACCTCCTCATTCCAGCACCCAAGCATCACCTACAAAATCAACCAGACTTTTATTTAAGTATTTGGTATCTTTCTTTGGGGAACATTTGAAACCTTCTTGGAAAGAAAAGTCTTTTATTTTCTAGGTCTTTCTCATGTCAGAATATTTGTTTCAGCAGTTAAAAAATGAATGCTTCACCTGTTGCAAAAGGAAAAAAGTAGTAACGCTTGCTCTGGAAAGTAGCTAAAAGTCTCCCAGGAGTCCAAATGATTTATTCCCTCTGTGGTCCCTCAGACTCCTCTTCTATTAAAAAATGGGTGAAGTTTAGCCCTCTGAAAATAAATTGCTGACAACTTTCTCCTATGATGTATATCTCCAGAGGTTTTGTTGGCAACTGATAGTTGCTGCTCTGCACATCTGTACTAAATACTGTCTGCTGGCCATAAATCCTCCCTGCTCCCTTGAGTCATGTATGCCTCTCATCCCATATATATTCCAAATGGAAATGAAAGCCAGCTGGAGAGCCGGAGGGAGAGGTGAATTAACCAGGCAGACAGCCATTCTGCAGTCAGCAACAGAAACCCAGCACTCCACTAAACCTTCAACTAATAAGGAAGGCTAAGCAGAGAGACAGCAAGAGCTTATTGATGATTTGGGATGACCATCAGAAAGCCCAAACATTAAAATCATTTCAATCACAGCTTTACACATGCAGGTTAAACCTTCTCCGGATTTCACCGCTTCCCCTCTGCCCCCACCCTTCATGACCATAGGTAAAAGAAAATCTATTTTCAATGCAAAGGGAGGGGAAGAAAAGTCAGCACCACCACCAAGCAAAACCTCTAAATTCCAAGCTCAGAAAGCTCAAAACTCCTTTTGTTCTTTTGAGTAGGACAGGAAAAGAAGTAATGCATGAAAAATGGAACAAGGAATTGGTATTTATATCCACAAAGCCAAGGCAAAGGAACAACTACTTGATAACTGCTTCCCTGCCACCAGTTTAGGAGATCTCAAAGAGAAAGATAAAAGCAGGGCATGATCTGACCAACTCAGTTCATGCAAAGTAAGAATCTTGCTCCTCTCATCTGAGATGCGTTATTTGGCAAGCATAATCCTTGTTTGCTTGATGGGAATCTCATGACCTTGAAAGAAACCTGGGGCCTAAGGATCTTTGGCAGCTGGAAGTGGAAAGAGCATCCACCACATGTATAGATTTTTAGCTAAAGCGCAGCTATCATTTCAATTTTCATTCTTGTTAACAGTCAATACTTCTGCAGATAAAGAGAAATCAGCACGGCACACATCAGAATGCCTGGCAGTTCTTCTGATTGTCCTTTTTGACATGGCCAGTCTGAGTTACCAGTTTTGATCATCTTGTCCTGCCTCTGGGAGAGCTGGCAGTTTTGTTGTAGTCACCCACTTCAGAAGGGAAGCACTGTTCTCACTTAACTGCTGAAAAGTCAGCACTAACTTACTCATCCATTGTGTTATAATTGCTTCTCAATGGTTTAGAAACCAAAACTCAATGCAACCGTGAGCCACGGCTCAGTGAAGCATCAACCATCCTGCAGATGCAAACCAAGAATGGAAATCTTCCACCTCTGAGTTTATTTTAAGGAAAATACTTTGCTCTCAACTAGAGTCATTCTTCCAGAAAGCAGACACAATGAGGACATGAAACAGCAGGGAAGAAGGGTTGTTTAGAGTATAACAGGAATAATAATATTAAAATAAATAATAGAAAACTTAGACTATTAGGGAGAATATCTACCATGGAACCTGCACTGAGCTCAGCCAGTCGCTGATCTGGAAAACACTCCCCAATGTGGCAGAAGGATCAGTCCTTGTCCTGCCCTAAAAAGTGTCAAGGTTGGCCAGAAGTCAGCATTGTTGTCAGTCCAGTAGCCACGAACAGAGCACCATGACTGACGGACAGCTGCTCCACGAGCCTCCCGCCCACAGTTTAGCCTGCAACTTCCCCAGGTCTGACGTTTCCAGGGCTGAGGAGACAGAGGGAGTCTGAGCCACGCTTTCCTGCTTCCTCTACACTGAGTTAACCTCCCTGATAAGTGAGTGGCTCCTTGCTTTCTTACCTGCAAACTATGCAGTATTTTCCAGATATAGTTGCCCCGGGAATATAAAACAAAGACATTTGTGCAGAAAGAATGACAAGGATTAAGTTTTGTTTTATGTTTCCTTCCTCTCAGGTAGTCTTTATGCCAAGAAGAGATGCAGATACATAAGGAGTGGAATACGACTCCACAATAAAACAACAATAGGTAGAAACAAGCCATTTTAGAAGCAATAGCGATTTTAGAAAGAAAAAAACAAGTCGAAATAGTAATAGCATGACAACACACCAAGGAAGCATATGGTACAGTCTATTTTACTAATTAGCTTTCAGACCCAGTGGTAGAAGTTTGAGGTGATAAATAGCATTTTCCTTGTAGGATCTAAAGTGTTTGAAAAACTATAATAGAGTTAAGTAATTGCAGGAGAATATTCATAAGTAGATCTGAAGTCACTGTCTATCTTTCGGTTCAGTATACTTTTTATTTCTTTAAGTAATGAGTAGTAATAGCCTACATTCCTTCACATATGAAGGATTATAATTTATCTCTTTCTGATTTGCACTAGCAATTTTAGTGGGTTTTTTTTGTTTTTAAATTTTTTAAGTTATCTTTTGCCCATACATTGCCTGGTGAGTTTCTCACATGTATGCTCTCATGTTGGATAGGCATAATCTCGGGAGGTCCACACGCATCCTGTCATCCACAGTCACCCAATTTCTAATCACCTATATCCGTATGCACACAGCACATTTCATAAGCTCTCTGATCAGCTTGCAAGTATTAATCAATCTTCACCTCCTGTTTTGTAGAACAGATAAAACAAAACATTGCTATTCCCATTTATATCTAGAATCACAGATGGTATGTGACTTAGCAGGAGAGCTCGCGACTGAACCAAGTCTCCCAACCATCCATTATTTAAAGAGGGTAAACGATATGCAGTGTCAAAGTGCTCTCTCCCAAATTCATTGTTGTGCCTGGCATATTAACTTTGCAAAGGCAAGAGGAAGCAAAATTGTTGAGAACTATTCCTTTCCAGCACAAATGCACAGAGATCTCCATGGTTTTAGCACTTACCGATAGAACTTCCTGCAATTTTTCAAAAATTATCAAAACAGCACTTTCAGGGTAAAAAGCTGCAGTTTTGAATAAAAAAAATATTTCATATTGTAGTGGAATATGCAGCATAAAAGGAACTGTTTTGACATTAACAAAGAAAGGTATTTTGAATAACTTGGAAACAAATAATTGTTTTCCTTCCTGGTAGGTGATGAAACACTGAGGGGAGAATAGGAATACCAGGAGAAGAAAAGTCAAATCTAAAGACTCTTTACAAAAATGGCACTTCTGTCCTCCACGCAGCTCTAGTGTTAAGCTACCTCCCACTACTTCTGGCTGGAAACTGTTCAGCATAGCTCCACAGCACACATCATAGCAGCCTCAGTGCTCAGAGCATGAGAGGGGAATGGCCTTGGATCCCTGTGAAACCAGGTGCTTCAGGCAATTTATTGCATTTCGAGGAGATGAAACTAACAACAAAAACAACAACAACAAAAAAAAAATCAATGAGTTTAATTTGAAAAATGGTCACAAGTCATAAATCCCATCTTGCATTACAGAAGTTGGGCTCAGAGTCTCCACTCTCTCTCCAGGTGCATGGGTGTTGGGCTCCTCTGATTTTAAACATATTTAAAAGAAAACTAGAGGAAAAAAAAAAAAAGACTGGCATCAGTATGCAGCACCTTGCTTTTGCTGTGTTTAAGACTAGGAAAAGCAGACGGGCCAGGACTACCATCTCCCCTCTCTCTCGAGCCCGTCCTCGAGCAGCAGTCTGTACGAGAGCCAGCAGCACGTCACCCACAGCGGATGCTGCTTTGCCCAGCTGAGTCGCTACCAGAGACATTGCTAACAGACTTCCTCTCTGCTACCCAAGTGGCTGCAACTCTCAGCTCATACTGTTCTGCATTACCCTGTTCAAAGACATTCATTCCCTGCAGCAATATCCCCCAGACCAAGAGGAACATCTGCCAAAATATTTCAACAGACCTTCCAACAAGCATTCATGAGCCATTCTGGTACAAATGCACACACCTGGGCCCATTGCTGTGAAACCATTTCTTTTTAAACCAGATACAAAATACAGAACAGCTGTATTTTATGGGGTTTAAGCTTTATTGGCAGTAGTGGATTTATTTAATTGCATTGTAGCAAGAGCACAGTTATGTTTCTCAATCCACTCTAAGAAGGGGCTAGAAAACTGCCCAAGTGCCACTGGGCAAATTCCCCAGTCTGCAGGCAGAGTGCCCTCCTTTATTAACAACCTACAACAAGTACAAGTTTAAATCCCGCTGTGTCTCTCACTGCACCTCTCCCAAGTGCTCCTGCAGTGCAGATTAAGGAGGAAGGCACGGCTTGTTTATGGCCACCCAGAAAGGGTGCTGTGCTTGTACCACCATCAAGGGACTCGAGAGGACCAAAGTGGGTCAACAGGGAGAACATCACCTCTCAAGTTTCACAGCAAAAAAAAAAAAAAGAAAAGAAAACATTGCAACTATGGAGCAAGAGGAGTAAAATAACAGATGGAAGCAAGGGATCAAAGGGGCTGTACTGCAGACAGCTGTTTCCAGCAAGCGTAACAGCAGAAGGAGTCACTCAGCACCTTTAGTCTGGTAAGGAGGGACCTGTAACTTGAAAGCACAGCAGCCTTTCTAATACAGAACAAACGCCTGTTCAGCATTTGGACGAGAGCTCTCAAAATTTCCCACTTTGAAGACACCTAGGGAAATACCAACGTGGTCGTCAGAGCAGCTCAGCTTTATTCTTTCAGATGCTGTTGCAGCAGTAGAAATTGCAAGAACTGTTCAACAGCCACATTTAGTCATGCAGAAAATGCAAAAACCTTCAATACCCTTCAGTGGAGTTGTAAATAATATCTGGTCCCAAAGAAACACATTCTCCAACACTAAAGCGATGTCTCCTGCAGCAGAGCACTGCCATTTAAATGGTTCACACAACTGAGGTAACTGGCCTTGCTTCTGGCAGCCCCCCAGCCTCCCATTTCAACTCCTTAGATGACTTTGTAGCACTCGATCATATTTGGGATGTGTCCATTCCAGCAGGGCCATGGACCACTTTCCTTCTTCTCAGACAGGTTGCTAAACTCTCAGTTTTTGGCTCCTTTACAAGTATGAACATCACCTCACTAAAAGTTGCCTAGAGGTTACTCGCAAGGGCAACGCAGCTCCCTCTGGCACGGAAAGGAAGAGCAACGCTGAGCAGCGAGTCATGGGCGCTCACAGCACTGACATCAACCGCAAGCGTGCTCAGGTAAGCGAGGGACAGACGGCAGATCAGCTGTCTGTGCAGCGCGAGAGAAACTTGTTAGTTCAGGCTGAGCCTGGCTTACAGGTAACTCACCTTGCTGCCCTCTGCTAACAGGAGCACATGCTGCACAACAGGCACAGCCGAACGGCGGCTGGCGAGCCGGGGAGCATCCCTCCCGCACCCCTCTGCCCACGAACCCACGGGCTGCAGTGACAGCCCCGCGTGCCCCCCGCACCCCTAGCACTGAACTGCCAGGCTCACAGGTAAGGGAGAGACCGCAGCTGGAAGCAGAGCATCGTTCCGCTGCCAGAAGCGCTACAGCCCCGCGGGCAGCACAGGTCAGGGGACAGGGGAACGCAGCACGGTGGTGAGGGCTGGGGAGCAGGGTGGTGGAAGCTGTCATCCCCGTGGCCTTCAGTCTCGGCACCCACTGGCATTCCCCAGCCTCACTCACCCCTCCAGTGCCTGGCAGCAAGAGCCCAAACCAGCCCTCACCCCCACCCATGAAAAGGACAGCAGGTTTGTTTACAGAAGAACTGATTGCACCTGTCATTGTACCCCCCTTCCCCATTACATCATGTCTAGGGCTTGATTTCAATCACAGACCTATTTTCATACAGCCCTAGCTATTTTTAGGGCTAAGTAAGTAAATGGCTCATAAATAGCTTCTTGATTCATAACAGCTTATATTGCTATTATATGCCCTACTTCTCTCCTCTGAAACTTCTGTACATCCCTGGTGTCAACATGTCACATTGCAGTTTGCCCTTAAGTGTTTTATAACAACAGAAGTTTTCAAGTGAAAGAGATATAGAAGAACCAGGTTTCTGCAAATTGCCTCTGCAAACAATCTAACAGTACTTAGACATGCATATTAGGGGTACTGCGTGACAACTTAATTTCACACTGGTCATGATTAGGCCTGGTAGGAAAATTGATTTCTTTCACTCCACTGCCCACATTCCTGTACAGAACAAACCACAAAAACTTTTCACTAAAGCCAATTTTTAAAGAGAGATGAATTTCAATTGATTTTTTTTTTTTAAGCTAATCAAAAACTTCCTCCTAATTAAAACAGTATGCAAACAGGAGAGTGGAAAGATATAACTGCTGTCCTCTTTATGCTTCCCGCTTGGATGGATTTACAACGTTGTTTAGCTCAGGAGAGGATGCAGAGGATGTTCTGCTCAATAAAGGGGTGTAGAATAATCTCCTGCAGGGTTATGAACTGAGAGCAGCATGAAACACGGGTGGGAAAAGGAGGGAGCTATGTAATTACTGTCGGGCAGCCCTTGCAAATATTAATCAAAAGCACAAGACAGTATTAGGACTGGCTGGGAGCCGGCGCCTTTGAATCAGGCCCACACTGCACAGGTTCAATTTGCAGCTGCCCCGAGCTTCAGTTTGTTTCACCTGTTGGGCTCCAGCGTCCCATCTGAAAAACAGGGACAGCAATCCCTCCCTACCAACGTGGTAGGGAAAACTGCAACTGGCTGATGCACAGCACTCAGGAAAAGTTGTCCCACTCCAGGCAGGACTGCATTTAGCCAACAGCTCACTCAAATCCAGCACTGAAGCTGAGCATCTCCCTTAACATCTCTCTCAAACACCCAGCCGTCCTGCTGCAGCACCAAGTTTCTAGCCCCAGCAGCAATATTTCAGTGATCACACTGCTTATTTGGAAGTCAACCCTGCTTAAAGAAATCCAGCTCAAATCCAGCTTGACCCCCAAAGTGGGTGAGAAGAAATCTGACTTCCTTAACCCCAAGGCCTTCAGGACACTTTAAAAGCTTTAAACATTGAAAAATAGAACAAGCAGCAGCCAGACCAGGAAGCAAAACTTTGTTAACAACAGTAACAGTAATAAAACTGCAGCATGAATTTGCTGCTCTGCACTACACGTTTGATTTGAGTTAATCTTATTTGCTTTCTGAGTGTTTTTTCAGGTATTCAATAAATGGAACATGAAAGCAGGGACAGGTTCACTGCGTGCCTTGTACCAGCAGGGAAATCCTGGTCTGTCAATGAAACACTCGAACAGCCCCACTGCAAGAACATTCTGTGCAAATGCTACATCACAGACTGTTTCCACCCGTTGGTGTGCTTTTTGTGCTATGGCTAGCAGAGGGGCTCCCTTGGGGGCTGCACTGCCAGCGTACGGCCTCCCCAGCTGGGGGGGGTGAGGTGGGCTGCAGCTCTCCCCAGCCGCAATGCCTTGCTGGACCAGGAGCCTGCAGCAGACCAAGAGATAACACTGGTCACTGGCAAGCCTCAGGACCCCTCAGCTGCCCCATGGCTTCACCAAATCCAACTGACACCATTTCACAAATCATACTTAATGTGTGACCATACACAACAGAGGAAAAAGTCAGGGCCATGAAGACTATAGCAACACTTTCGGGGCTGCGTGAAGTACGCACAACTGCTATTATGTCTAATCTAAGCTCCCTGTCCCAGAAAAAGGTTATCGACAGCTTCCCAGGTGACAACTTTATTTGTGTATTTATTCTTAAATATACAGAGCTCTCCTAGAGAGGTGGCAAGAGACATTTTATTTGGCATTCTTCTTAAGCTGAGGATTGCTCTATAGTTTGCAACTTACTGTAGATGTTTGCTTGTCAGTGAAGGCTACAAGCCTATTTTAATTAAAAGTGGAGCTAGGGACTGACAGCTGAACTGTGCTGCTTTAAAAAGAAGTGCTGAAAAGAGCTTGGAATGGGTTTTAAATTTCTACAATAGCCCCATGTTTTATATCAAAGGGAAATAGGAACATCGTTCTACTGCATTTTACACAGTTACCAAAGGACAATGGACTAAAAGCAAGAAGGTTTAGAATAACTCCACTTTGTATTAACTCTCTTTCAGGATGTTTGTTTTATCAGCAAGATGCCTAAGGCTCCTTACACTCACGTCATGTCTTCAGGAAGCACTCCCTCCTCCCCACCTTTCAGAACTGCAGTGCAAGGTTGGGGGGAAAGAAAATTGTTTCAATTTAATATACTTAAATTAGATTTGGACATTTTGAGGAACAGCTGCTCTTTTCAGCGGACAAGCAGCTTAAAATGAAGCCCTGGGCTTCTCCGCACAGCAACCTAGGAGGAAAGGGATGAATGTCATCTAGCGCCCTCTCTGCTGCAAGATCCACTGACCATGAGCAGAGCCAGCATCCCAGAGCAGAAACCAGACTGTGGACTACAGCTGACTCCATACATGTTAGCTTGGCCATAGCTGCTTCTACAAAAGCATCTTGCAACAGCTCTCCAAGTACAATCTAATTGAAACATAAAAACACACTTCAGATTTTTTTATAGCATATACAAATATTGTTTCTCCTTCTGGAACATTTGAACATTCAGAATGAGAGCATGGATCAATAATTCTTCTATTAGATAATTGAAACATGCTTCTTGATTTACACTAATGCACTTGTTAAGCAATAAGTAATCAGGCTGCGGGCAGGTCTGCACTGCTGAAGCACGGATTTGATTAATGGTCTGTGAGAAGGTGAGGGCCCAGCTCTAGTCCTGCTACGCTCCATTCAGAGGGCTTTACCTACCCGACACCTGCCAGTGGCATACCATGACAGCGAGAGCCTTGCTATCGTCCCTCATTGCAACAAGCCATTGAACAAGCCCTGGTTGTTTAAAATCACTCCTGGTTTTAAATGATCATTCTCTCTACTCGGATTAAACGTAGCTCTTTAGACTCCTCAGAGTCACTTTCGGCACTGGCAGGAGAGCCCTCCAGGCATCCAGCCCTTGGCACAACGGGCCTCTGTGCAGATTCCCCTCTCCCCAGCATCTGCTGACATGCACTCCTTCTGTACAGACACACTGGGCAGGTCCCTCGTTCAGCAGTGACACCTTGGCTCTGAGGCTGGACAGCTCGAGGTCCTCACCCAAAGCCCAGAGCAGAAACACAACCCTGCGCACAGAGGAGGCGGAAGGGACAGCCTTGGGAAGACATCTTACCGACACTAACTGCGTGTGCTGCCAAGTCCCAGCACTAAGCCAAACAATTCGATTCATCAGAGATAAAACACTTCAACATCAACTTGAGGTGAATTAACCTGTGAATGCCAGGTTCACTAAGTCTCATGCTACTGCTCTGTCTCAAACTTTTCCTCGGTGGAGGCACTGCAGCACCAGCTCTGTCTCAGGTGCAGCAGCTTAGCCCTAGTTCAGTTCCTGAGCAAGGGGGAGATCTTGGTGTAGCTTCCCTTGACCAATAAATCATTATTGGCTCAAATTGTATTGAAAAGTTCAGTTCAATTGTACTTTCTTGAAACTTACACCATAATCAATGGTGTGAGAAGCCTTCAGCCTGGTTCTGTTCCAGCACAGGCATGATTAAATCAGATGGGAAACAGCAGAATCCACCTTGCGTTCGCTGCTATGTTAGACAAGGAGCAAACACCTCACGTCCCACTTTTGGTCAGAACTGCCTGGTAAATCATACAAAGTTCCTCAGAGAAGTCACAAACATAGGACTTCAGCTCACTAGAAGAGGTGGTTGAAAACTTGATGCTCCCAGGAATGCCTCATTTGCCCACAACAGGAAACAAAACCTGCCAGCCAGGTTCACCGCAACAGAGCTGGCTGAATGATTCACTTGCAGTGAGCAAAAGATCTTCAAAGGATGTGCCTGAGAAGCTCTGGCAAGTGCATCTACACAAATGAGGTTGCTAAGATCAGCTCCAAAGAGCCACTTGAGCTCTGCGGTTTCACCCAGGCCTTCTCTTTTCCTTGTTTACCCAGCAGTTTGCCTGTAATCAAATTGGATAATGGAGTAAATCCCTTCAATTACACTTGTTAGAGCAGAGGACTGGTGACCTACAGAGTATAGCTCACCCCTCTGCCCGAGCGCACAGCCTCCATCTCCTCCAGAGGAACGCACGCCAGTCACACCTAACGCTGCCACACACAACAATATAATGAGCACAGGCCAGCAGCTGGGGGAGAAAGCAGTCATGGGAAGCATAATTAATCCCTTGCTTATTAAAGTCTGTGGCATCTTAAAGCAACGTTAGCAGTGCTCCATGTGCAGCACTGGTGTGTGTCACGCTCCCCGCCATAGCCCCTTGTTGCAGCTTACCCCATGGAGAAGGCACTGAAGAGTTTAACTTGTAAGGCGTGGTCTTTTATGAAGAACAACATGAATTTGAGACATGTGGCAGTGATGTCCAGCACAACCAGCTGAGGGTCCATCCGTTCCACCTGAGGAAGAGTTAAAATACATGCTTCCCTCAGATTATTTGGCCCGGATTAGTTTAAAGAGTTTAAAGGCTCATCAGTACTTCATATTCTCCTCCTCTCCTTTTCTTTCACTATGAGGAAAGGAAGGGGATTCATCTTTTTGGATTCTGACCAGTTTTGCCAGAACCCCAGCGCTCCCTCTGCAGCCGCGTCCTCCCTGAAAGCCGGCCAGGACCTCAGCCACACGGAGCAGTGGGGGGTCTCAGGGCACCAGTGGGTTATTTACACAGCTGCTCCCATGCCCTCTCACTCATCTGCTTGCCCATCGGCCCTTGAAGAAGCCCCTGATTGCTCATAACTCAGTATAAAAAGGTGCAAGAAAATACCCCAGGCAAACAAAGCTGGATGAAGAGAGCCAGGGGAGAGTCTGGGCAAGCCATGCAAGAAGTCCAGCTTGCAGCCACCAGCACGGCACAAGCAGACCCCCTACGCTCACACGACACAGAGCCCACCCCAGCACCCACACCACGAACCACTCCTTCCCAAAGTGTGCAACAGCCCTAGGTCTCACATCCAGGCATTTTATTGTCTTTCACTCCTCAACAAACCCACCAAGCACTTTTTTTTTTTTTAAACCATGCTCAAGCTGCATTAGCTTTTGAGCCCCATTTCCAGAACATGGGGAAACAGCACCTCACCTCCAGCCCACCCAGCTCTCCCCTAGGAAAGGGCTGCGTACCCATCCCACAGGGCCACAGCATCAGCCCCTCTGGGCACGGAGAGCCCCAGCTGTGCTGGGATCTGCTTAGAGAAGGCAGACCTCCCCAGCACAGGGGAACTGAGCAATTGCACCAGCTTAGACTGCTTTCAGCTGATGCCAAAGCCCAGCTGGACACATTTATTTCAGTCTAGTTCAACTGATTTGGCATAATCTTAAGCCTAATTGTGCAAAAATATTTTAAGAGAAATTCTGCTTGTGCTTCAGTGACCAACTACTGTGAGCACACAGGGCCAGGGGAGCCCTTGACAGGATCTGCTTCACACCAACTGCAAGTAAGCGCATCACCACTTTCTCAAGTTTAGATCAGAAGTCAGGACAAGTCTCCACATCCACAGAAATGGGTGGGAAGGTCCCAGCTGACTGCGCAGGCTTTACATCTCAGGAAGGAAAGAGGGAGGTTACCACAAAAAGTAGAAAATGAGAAAGCAGGAAGAACTACGGTTTACTTCACGAGGGCACAGTGGCCCCACCTTCCCCTCTGGGATGGTCAGTGGTTTTACCTTTGGGGTCTTTAAACACGGCCAGTTCTTTTAACCGTTCAGTCCCGGTGATGGCTCAGGTGAACTGCTTCTTGCCCCTCTTTCAGACGTTCCACATGGATTCAAAGCCTCTGAATCTCAGGGCCAGTTTCTCGCAGAGCTTGAAAAGAGGCAGGTTGCACGTCAGCTGCTCTAAGCTTGCAGAAGGCTAAATGAACTCCAGTTACACCTCACCTTAGCAGCTCCTGCAGAGCTTTGCAAGGATGCAGAACATCTGGAAATGGAAAACATCCTGCTGCTGTCCTTATTCCACATTTCTGTGCTTTAGACAGTTAGAGATACCGGAGCAATCGCAAATGTAGCTTTGTGCTAGGCACACCACCACTCCTGCTGTACTTTCCCTTTGCACCAACCCAGTTTCCACTAATTCCCCCAGGCATCCAACCTGCAGATGGAATTTGATCTCCCTTTTCTTCTGGACATCCCCCGTGTGTCCCTTCCCCTTTACTTTGCTGGATTAGCTTCTGAAGTGTTACTTACTGGAGTTACTCACAAAACGTACAAGGGATATAAGAGTATAACATGAAATTGCTCTTATCTACTGCACGCAACGATAAATTGGGCGGCTGCGCTGCTGACTCTCTGGAAAAATCCACCTCCAGAAAGCCTCCACTAAGTGTCCTAATGCATTCACAGAAAGCTGCTGGGGAGGGGGGGAGATGAGATGGGGGACTGGAAGAGCTGCCTGATTTCAAACATCCTCCAGAGCACCTGTTCTCAGCTTGTTTGCTAATCTCTTGTGACCCATCACTGAACCAAATCTTGCTTCCTGGATACAGAAGCAAGTAATAGAGAAAAGAAAAAACAGAAGAGGGCAACATTTCAACAATACGTAGGACATCAATTAAAGAAGAGAGCCCTCACCTGCACAAGCAGCTAAAGGAAGAGCCATCAATTCTTCCACCTGACAGTATGGCCTCATTTAGCACATGCCTGGTTTATTGTGATCCCCAGGGAGATAAGTATCTGAAATCCTCAGCAAGAAAAGGACAGGTTTCCCGATGTGATTACGGTGTGTCTCCTTATAATTAATTATTTGGTTTTATTATTTAGAGAAAGAGAAAACACCTCTGACCATAGCTTGAAAATGTGCTCGATGAGAAAATCTAAGGGATGACTACAGCAGTTAGCAGACCAGATCTCAAGTCTCTAACCCTGCCTCATCTTGTCTGGCTGAGAAGCTAGCACAGATCACCTGGAAATTTAGCAACTTTCTAGGATTTCAAAGCACTCAGCACTTGCAGGAGGAGTATTTTTCCCGTTTTTTTTTGAAAGAGAGAAATCATGACTTTCTTAAAAGGAGGTGACGTGCCCAAATGATCTTGTGGAGGATCTGTCCCCTCAGCCTTAGGCCTTTCCTCTGCTTTACAGCTGCACACATGCAGTGCTCTGGCAGGCTGCTGCTGAGCAGCCCTTGCAAGATTCACCAGTTTGTGTCACCGAAAGATGGGTGCTGCGTGTGCCAGGCAGGAACAGCTCCCTGCCCCACAGCTCCCTCTCCTACCTGCTCCAGCTAAGCTCAAATTCATTCCTCTTTGAGCAGGGGTTTGCAGAGCTTCTGCAGGGGAGACTGACACAGCGCAAATGAAGAATAAGTGTCTGGCTGCAGACAGACCCTTGCTGGAAGATGCTGTAGTGGCTGTTGCCAGACTCCGATCTGAGCTATTGCGTGACCTTCATTCTGGACCCATAAAGCACTTTGGGGCAAGACTGTCTCTCTCTACATGTCTACAGCAACTGCCACAGCATGTGCCATCTCATTCCCAGCATGCTACTATATTAATAGTGAATTGACAGATAGATGCATAGTTAGTATGCATGGATTTAAATGGTATTCCTGGGCTAGTTCCAAAACACAGGTGGTGATTTCTGGACACTGGATACATTAGCTACAGCAGAGCAAAAATTATAGTGATCAAGAAGAAAGGAGAATTATCATCCTTCCATCATCTCCCCTCTGAAAAAACTCAACAGGTCAGCTGCTTCTAAGCCCGCCCTGATCAATCACTGCAAATGCTAAAAGCATTTAGAACACATTCTCCTTTGAGCCATTTGTCAAGTGGAATCTGGCACTTTTTAGTCCTTTTATTAGTTCTGCTTGTGAGAGAAATTCACTTGAAGCCAACGCTTAATGCAGTGAGAGAGCAGTACATATTTCTATGGCAGAGATACCCATTATTCAGCTGCGAGCAGAGATGTGAAGGGGATTTAACAAAGCCCTAGGCTGGAAGGGAGAGGATGCCCCATGCCTCGACCTGCTGTCCTGTATGCACGTCCCTTTAAATCTGCATGTCAGCCTCAGCCCAATGTAACTCCTATATTGGAGTATTGGAAGTGAAAAACAAAAGTGCAGTTGTGAGGTGAAAGGAGACACAGGGAGCCCAGCACACCCGCCTGCAAGCTGGACCTGCTGATTAATCAAACAGGCAGGAGTAAACCTGGATGGAGGGAGACGGTGTCTCACTATGCTGAATGCTGCACAAGAGGATGGAAGAGTCTTGGGCATCTCACCGGCCGTTTAGCTGGGTACCACTGCAGGCAGGCTGCCCGCCTCTGGTGTGGCTGTTCTCATGTAGTGGCATACACATCCCCATCCCCCTGTGTAGGATCAGCTGTACCTAAAACGCCTCTAATCTCCTTTAAGCCTGGGGAACTAAGGCACAAAGGGATTAAGAGAACTGCCCAGAAATCACACGGAGTGAGAGAGAGAGAGAGAGAGAAAGATGGGAACTGAACTTTCATCCCCTAAAAACCTGTCTGGATCAGTGCTTAGTGGCTTGTGTCAAGCCTTTGCTGGTTGCACAGCAGCTACTTTGGGGGCTGATACTTTCTACTCCCATGTATTTATACTGTGCTTGGCACAGAGGATTAGCAGTGCTGCTGCAAAGCTAGCACTTTTTATAACCCCCCAAATTAGCATCATTGGACAAAAAGTGGGAGAGGAGGAATACCAGTCGGACACGACCTGCCTGGGACTCTTCTCCTCTGCTCCCTTCCTCCTTGCAGCCCTCTCATTATTTTCCAGCAAGGACACTTCTTTTTCTCTCTCTCTCACTTGTCAGGATCAGATGACATTTGAGTTGTGCTGATGAGACCTACCAGGGCAAGACACATGTTCTGCGGTCGCTTTGGGCAACCAGCTGCCAAGGCCTTTAACTGCTCTCTTTTGATTTCCCTATGAAGTCAACCTCTCTGCCTCCCTGGCAATTCGAGTCTTGCTACCCACAGTGCTTCGCCTCCCAGAGGTGCGTGTGAGTGGGCTGCTCTCGCCTTAGCCAGTCTCTCTTCCCTGAAGGAAAGGGGCTGACATTTTTTCTGGGGGAACTGACAACAGCTGAACAGAGATGCTGGGTGAGGGATGGCTGTGGGTGGCATTGCTTCGGGGAGAGCCGCTCTGCTGAGCTGCAGGGGCTGAGGGACCTGCTGTCCTGCTGCATGGTGACTGTCTTAGGACATCCTCAGCTGGCTCTGTCCCATCAGTTCCACTTCCATCTGTGGAGATCTCCTGATTTACGCCAGCTAAGGATCTGGCCCAAAATATCTATTTCTAAGCTAATATGAGTGAGAACGTTGACAAGACGAGCTTCACACACACAAGCTGCACCCCTCTTGCAGAACTCTACTTGCTCCATAGGCACCTCTCAGGTGACCGACTGCCCGGTTCCGTAGGGCTGAGCGAGCGTGACTGAGGACACTGCACATGAACCAGGCTGCAAAAGCCAGCTCTCTGGCTCCAGTCCAGCACAGCATTTGAACAGCATTTAACATCAAATGCATCCTGGCTGTCATCAGTCACAAAATTTACAGTTCTTAAGTGAGCTACTTGCTCCCGTGTCCTGAAGTGCTGGACTGGAGCTCTCGCCCCAGCAGGACTAGGGTGTCTGTAACACAGGGATTCACAGCCACTAACACTTTGGGCCTGGTTTTAATCTGCTCTGCACATTGCACAAGAATTTACATCAGTACATAAATCAGAAAGAAACTCTCAAAAAAGAAATTCTCACTTAACTTTCACAGAAGTCTTTCATATTCATTTTGCAGCAGTATAAAAGACAACACAAGATGTAAGACAGAGGAACTTTTATGTGGGTCCTCAGGGGACAGATCCTAGATCATTTAGATCATTTAATCAAATGGATCTTGGCACATTATCTTGGCCGGGAGTGAGAGCAGGTGACGTGTGTTGAAAAAAGGTCACATACCTCGGGACTCAAGAGAGAGGCGAACAGTCAAATGAAAAACATAAACATACAATGTTTGGGAATGGTAAGCAGGCAGGTCTAGCCAGCAGTCACGCACAACACACAGGCAGTCAGCATCGCGCAGTGACGGAGGAGTTGTTAGCATTCGAAACATTTTGAAAGGGAAGCCCCTCTCAATAGCACATGGGACACAGTGGGTTCCCAGCTCACTTGTTCTCCCCTCCCAGAGCCTGCTCTGAAACCCAGCACTTTCACCATTCCTCAGCCCACCTCTTTCCCAGAGCTGAGATCACAGCACGGTTAACCCCTTGCTGTGACCACTGAAACACTTTCTATCTGTCCAGCCCTAATATTCCCAGAAAATGCAAAGACATAAAATAAAATCTGCTCTTGGACAGCACTATACTAACACAATGCCGATATGTGTCACAGATTGAGGCCAGCTTGTTTTTCCTGGGATAAAACACTTCTTCTAGCTTGTGAGTGATTTCTGCATTGTAGTAGTTCTAATTAGTAAGGAACATTAAAGTCAATTGTAACAGTGTACTGGTTACTCCAATTAATTTTGATTACACATTTGCAACTATTAAATACGGTATCTCTAGAGTACCTGTACAGACCTTTAACTGAGCAGAAGACAACGAAAAGTACTTAACACAGAGAAATGGCCAGATAATGCAAGGCCAGATAATGCAAGGCTGAAATTCATGCTAGCCCCATCCATCATTTATCTACTCTCTTTGTGTGCCTAGCTGATCAGTGCATATGAGACACAAAGGACTTGTTTTCCTTCATCCTCTGTTCTCTCTGGACCAAAGTCCTCGTTCCTCAATTGTCCTGTACATGTCGTGGCTGCTCTGATCGCCCTGTTCAGCATTATCACAGGCACGTGGTCAACATCTCAGGAAGGCAGGACAGGTGAGTATCAGAGCTGTCTACAGAAGGAAAATGCTGCTTTGTGGAGGATTCTGGCACTCTGCAGTGTGGCTTCATCCCAATTAGGAAGCAAAACTCAAACTATCAAAATTGTCTGACAAAAATAAAACCCAGGGATTCCCCATTTGGGGAAGGCTCCAGTGCTAGCTTTCCCATAGCTCCACAGGCTCTTGCATTCACTCCCATGGAGCCAGAACTTTACACTACTTTAAAAAAAATCCACTTTGAAGAAGTGTTTCTGTGTCCAACAATGTTAAATTGCTAATGGGAAAGGAAATGTATTCATGATTCAATGTATAAAAGTAGCCTTGGAGGAATGCAGATTGCATTTTCCCTCTGCAAACATTTGATCATCCCAATAAAACAGCAGCCCCACCTTCTCCACCAGCTCGATAAATCACGGAGTACGGAAATAACAGGTTTATTGTTGTCATGATGATCGTTACTGAGGGATTTTATGGTGTACTAGAGAGATGGGGGTGCTTGTTTATAGGCATGTGGTGCCTTCTGAAGGACTGTGGGACTCTGTAAAACTCAACTTACTGCTAAGTTTCTGGTTTAAAAAGAAAACTATTCTCCTGAATCAGACCCCATCTCACAGTCGTGATTGCATTCACTGATGCTCCAGCGCTTCCAGACAGTCCTGCTCAGTGAGAGGCTGAGCCAATAGTTCTCAAAATGAACAGAGAGCTTCTGAAAGTCATGACAATGAAATTGCACCAGTATTGCAAGGTCTCATCGTAGTAAAGCACCCACAAACCTGAGTCACATAACCACAGTGCTCCGATCTCTGCTTCTGCATTTGTTGCTGTTAATTACTGCTACTGATAGGATTTGAGCTTACAGCGAAGATCAGGGCTGTGTTACACAAGTTCTGGGTCATATTCAGAGCAGGAGGCAGTTTTTGCCCAGGAGAGCTTTTCATCTACCATGTACCATTTCTGGCAGAGCTGGGCAATCACCTGCCTTTTTGTGTATATTCCCAGGACCACCTGAGACACAACAAACCCCTTGGAAGAAGACTGCCTCTCACCACACTGGTACCAAGGGAACCAGCAGCAACCACCCCCCTCACTTTCGCATTGCCTTACGTACGCCACACCACCTATCTAAGGTTTGCCAGGACGGCTCTGGGCCTAGGCTTCTTAATGACTGTTTTTCAGCTTCAAAACCTCTAAGGAGAGGCCACCTGCTGCCCTGTATCAAAAATAAGCCCAGGAACTGTCAGGCCAGAATGCATGGCAGCAATTTTGAGTGATGACTTTAAGGTCTACATGCTCCTTCAAAAGCTTGCTCTTTCCCAGACCAATGCTGACACGAGCCACCGGACAGCGTGCTTACAGGACAGCAGTCAGCGAGAGCGGAGCCGGGGCGGTAGCAAAGGGACGTCTCATGGGTGTTTCTCTCGGACTAACACTATTCCCTCCATCATCTCTCATCTCCCTCTTTCTGGCTGTAGCAGCTCTGTATTGCTCTACATAACACCTTTTCTCCCCTCCCCGTAGGATTGATGACAAATTGGCATTTCACCCTCTGAATGACTCTGTACAGTAAAGGGCCTGTATCTTAACACTTGGACATGACTTTCATTCTATTGGAAATCTCCTGTGCTGTTTTATGGCCAGCTCTGCAGACTAGACTGACAATGAAGCAGGAGGAGAAGGAGTGCCTTGAGAGGTGCTCAGCGGCTTTAACTTCTGCCAACTCAGCGCTTCACAAGAAAGCACTCAGCATCTGGCAGGATTGAACTTTTGCTTTTTTTTTTTTTTTTTTAACTCTCCCACCTCTTTTTTACAGTATAAATTAAGTTAAATACCTCAGCAAATGTGCAAAGTTATGCAGCACAGAGCAAACTAATGAACTGAGTATTGTACTGCAAGAGCAACCTCCCTGCCCACCCCGCCTCTCTTTCCTTTTTTGCATTTTAACGCTTTATCTTTTTCAACAATAGCCACAATTCTTAGACCTATTAATGTGGCCTTCATTAGAAAAACAAACAAACAAAAAAAAACCACCAAAACTTCTTAAAGAAAATATCTTTGAAAGCTTTGCTTTGGATTTAATAAGCTGGACAAAATAGTTATCCCAGCGACCAGGCTGAAGAGCACCCTGGGAATGGACACACACAGCTCCTGGTGCAGGACCGATCTCGTAGCACTGGACTGAATACAAACATGCCCTGATTGCCTATAGGATAATACCAAACATGACTGCTTCAGTAAAAGAACGAAGATAATAAATCAGGTGCCTACTTAGCACCTATTTCACAGTAGCTGCCCTCCATCTTCCACCAGAAAGGAAAGAAATAGGGAAAGAAAATAAATGAGAGATCAAAGCTGAACTGAAATATAGGAACAGTGAAAAACTATTTCAAATCAAGACTTACAAGGAGCTCTCTGGCTGGTTTTCCCCAGATTCATTAGTAACAGCTCTGCATTAGAAAAGCATAGCTGCAAACAAAATTTGGTTGCAGGCAGTTGGGCTCTCTGACTAGTTTTGCACCAGTGTGATGTCCTGGACTTGTTCATGACCTGCCTCAGTGAGCATGGGGAATCAGAACAGTACTGGAAGCAACATTCAGGGCTGTGGGCTATTTCTGAGCTCCGTGTAACAATATCACACCTATTTGCAGCATCTGTGTACTGTTACAGGACACAAATCTGGAAATGGGGTGCCAAGAGGTGAGTGACTCAGACATTGGGAAAAAAATGCCTTAGAATGAAGAATATAGAAAGATTAATCTCCTAAACTTATCAGGAAGAAATTCAAAAGATAATTTGATTATAGTGTAAAGTACTTTCACAGGAAGAAAATATCAGATACTAAGGGCTCTCTAATCTAGCAGAGATGAGCACAGAGAGAATCTCTTGACAGAAATTAAAGCCAGGCAAATCTGAATTCAAAATAAGACTTGCGTTTCTTAACTAAGGGTGATTAATTACTTGAACAAACTGGAAGTGGTAGACTCTTCATCTCTTGGTGCCTCCCAGCCTAGACCTGGGTCTCTTTGAAAGATATGCTTTAGACATGCAAGTTACTAAGACCAGGAGTAGAGTAAGCAAATGAAATTCCATCAGTTAGAATATATGATTTAATAGTCCCTTCTGGTCTTAAAAACTACAAGTTTGATGTTTCTGAGTTTCATCCTGTTCACCTCTGCTGATGCCAAAGACTGCCATAGCAAGATAGTGCCCTCACAAACAGTTGTGGCAATTTCTGATGCTGCCTCCTCCAGCTGCTCTCTCTGCAGGAGTAAACAATATTCACAGCTTGGCCTATGAAAGAAACCAGATAAAGGATTTCAAGTCCACCCTTAACAGCAGCAAGGATTAACTTAACCTATGCATTAGGGTGCTTTGGACCCACCTGGCTGTATCTGGAGCAGATGAGGAGACGTTCGTACTTTCTATGTTTGCAGAGCTGTGGGATACTCATCACAACTGGGGAGCACAGATAAACGGTGTGCGGGCTGGGATGATGGGGCACCACCTTCTGCTCGTGCTGCTTGCTTGAGGAGAGCTAACAGAAACAAGGACCTCCAGCAGCCGCCCCACTCAGCACACAAGAGGTTATTATTTTCATGCACTGTTCAAGCAGTTCCTTTAACGATCCTCACACTTGGCTTGATATTGCTCAGGAATGGAGGCAGCTTTAGAACAGATTATTGCTTTCCACATCAAATTAGCAACTGGAGTTTGGATGTTCACTGACAGGAATATCTTCACATCTTTTATATACTCCTGGGTGGCTTCCCCCTGAATCCAAATATCACATCATTTGTTTAACTTACTGAATAAAGTAATTAATACTAGGGAGTTCTGACTGCTTGGCAGAATATGCTGTTACAGCTAACAAATTTTATGTCTTTAGGCTTCACAGCAGAATTTGATTTAATTTATCCCAAGGTTAAGAAAGACAGGGAGGAAATTTGATGGCTCCAGATCACACATTCAGAGCAATTTATCATCTTCGCCATGTGGCATGGACAGACACCACTTCCAAGTTAAGGCAGTGGTGGAAGTTTACCCAATCACCTTTGCTTTAAACTTGCATTCATCCACCACCAGACAACATATGTCCAAAATGCACTGTGTCTCCTAGCCACTGGTAAGGAGAGCAAACGCTGCATGCAGTTATTCCTAGAGTTGGCATGCCTTTAGTGCCTTTTGGATGAGGACCCCAAAATTTTGCAGTTAGTTAACTAGATGATTAAGACCTACAAAATCCCAACAAAAGGCAGGGAAGCATCTTTAGGACTTAAACAGTGCACTTCCCTCCGCTCAGCAGTGGATTTGGGAGCAATGAGGCTTTTAGAGCTGCAAAAACTCTCACAGCAGTGGCCTGACCAAGATCTCATGGAGCAAAGAGCACACAGTTTTCCGCTCTGTGAGCCATATACCCGACCAACAGGTCACACTCAATTTCCAAAGCAGGGGCTACAGCATCGTAACGACAGCTTCCAAGAGGACGTGTATGAGGCTATAGCTTGTGAACAACATTATGCAGCAATTACGTACCAAAAGAGCTCCCAGATGTGCACTGAATGTGGTAACAAAATGTTCCAGTTGATGACATTTTCTCCCTCTCTCTCTCTCTTTTGTCATTGTCCTTTAGGAAGCGAAAGAATAAAGCTCTGTTTTTAGAAACAAGTCCAGGTTCTAAAAAGAGAGAAAATTAAGTGCAGATATTTTCCATGCAAAGGGAAATGGCATACTACAGGCTGACTCAAACAGCCCTGCTGGGACAGACCCACTTCCCCAGTCTCAGTGGGGCTGGGGCTGTCCCCCTTGGAGCAGCACCCAGCTGCAACACAGGAAAGTCAAAAAGACGGGAAGGCAGTCCAGAACCGACTCTCACAGAAGTGCCAACCTGGAAAGACCTGAGCAGGTTTACCCGCCCCTTCCCTTGCACATGTCTGTTGAGAACTGAATTTGACTCTTCCTTATCTTCATGATAAACGCTTAAATTAGCCTATTAAATCACATTGCCAATGATTCACAGAATACCTTGAAGGGTACAAGCCACTTACTTGTGAGATCTTCCTAAAGGTTAATTCCATTTCGAGGGCCGATTTCTGCACTGGGTTTCCACGGCAGTTTCCCTGAATGGCTTTGTATATGAACCTCCAGATGAGACAGAGCCATCTGTCATTATTCCAAGTTAGCAAGAAGCTGGGTGGAAAACAAGAGGAAAGCATTATTACATGCATGACAGGAAGCCAAATGAAGTTGTCTAAGAAGTTTGGAGAACTTGGATTACGGAGATCGCAGATTCTACAGCAAGATCTCAACTAACATCACTCATCTTTAAATCCATGTCTCCTAACACGTGGGGCTTGCCTCTGCTCCCTCTCCTGGTCAAGCTGCCTGGGACTCACTTTGATCTTGCCTGAATGCCCTCAGCAAGGTATCAAAGCACCATGATCGACTCACTGTTAGTGGTCTCCCAGCCAGGCCACTCCAGATTTTGCAACAAAAGTACCACTGTTTCATCAGGAATAGCAGCACTATAATTCACACTGGTGCCAGAGCCAGCTAGGGCATGTGGCCAGGATCCTGACTCTAATTACTTATGCTGCCCTGCTCAGGCAGTTCTTAACATGATTTATTTTAAGGATGACAAAAAAAAGATTATTGCTGATCACTTAAAAATAACTGTCTTTCTAAGCACCTGACAGTTTAAATCTAAAAGTATAAAATGGAGGGTCCAGATCCTCATAAGAGACACAAGCCCTTCAATCGAGTGGGTAGTTTGGGACACAGCAGCACATTTACTGCAGATTCCCTATTAACGCCTGTCGGTAAGGCTCTTCTGCAGGAATCTGTGTGCCTCCTCCTCTGCATGCAGGCACCTACCACAAGCCGTGCCCTAACACCTCCCCATCATACAGTCTGGGCGTGCCGTTCCATGTTCCAACGTATTACACAGAATGGTCGACTGTTTCTTGTTTTTTTTTATCCCACTCAGTTCTTTCTCTCATCATATTTAGAGGCTCTTTGGGATACAAATAGTTTTGATTTGTATGTACAGTCACCTAGAACAAGGAAGGCTTGGATTCTCAGTCCAAACAATAAATAATAGTTAATGTAGTCCAGGCATGACTAGACAGTTTCTACCTAAAAATGTCAATAAAGCGGGGCCATATTGATGCAGAGAGACATAAAATGTGAACTCCTTCAATACGTGCACTTATTTGTCTCAGTTTGTGAGGCTAGGAAGGAAAGAGCTGTTAGCAGTGAATAGTATTTTATTAGCATCATAAACCCCAAGAGCAAAGTTTGTGTCACAGAGAACTGCACATGCATTTGAAGGCTTAATTTATGTTTTTGACTCCTCTTTTTTTCCTTCTCTCTCTTTTTTTTTTTTCCAAGCAGGTTACAACGTTATTTAAGATAAAAACTAAAAGACTCTGGATACACCTTTGGGTGAGAGGGATCTTCGTGCAAAAGTTAAACCTATATCCTACTGACACCCTGTCAATTAGAAAGAGTTCAGTAGCATTAGTATATTAACTACTAGTACATATTTACACTGCAAAGGTGCGTGGAAGCTTCAGAAAAAATACAATTTCACATGTACCAGGTTCTGAGCAAACAGTATCCTGAAATGCTAGCAACCTTAGAAGGCAAAGCCTAGGAGAGGAAAGAGACTTACGGGGGTGAAGTGACTTGCTGAGGAACTCCAACAAGTTAGCAGTGGAAAATTAGTGAAAATAGAAAAGAAAGTGGGGCTTTTGTCAGCTTTCCATGAATTGGACTCTCAGTGATAAAGAAAGAAGCAGATCTTCAGCTGGTACAAAGCCGCACAGACAGGAGATGCACACTGACCTACACCATCTGAGAATCCACTCCTGCCACAGCTGGCGTACAACGCCATGAAGACCCATCTCCACTGCAAACAATTCAAAACTCCTCCAGCTATCGGTCATTCTCCTGCACCTCTAACAGTGCTTTCACTTCATAGGGCATTTTTGGAGATGGGTCAGGTTTTTGATGATGCTAGGAAATAGATATTGCAATACAATTGCAACCAACCACTGTTAATCAGCAAATTACAGCTTTCCATACATTACAAAGCATTTAAGTACCAGCTGCTTATTCTGGTATATTTATGCGGTAACAATTCTGCAGAGCAAGTTCTATGTCTATTACAGAGCTGTTAAGTCTCTGTAAATATGGCTTTAATGACCAACGAGCATTTATTTAAGGCTCTGTAGTCTGCCTGTTATGGTGAAGTGAAATTAGACATGTAGGTGAGTGCTGTAGGCACAGCACTAGAAGTTTTATGACAAAAGAAATAGGCTGCACAAGTAGCTGTGAAAAAGCTGTTCTGCAGGGTAGAGGATAAAACTGAGCAGCATGGTGCAGGTTTTTCAGCAGACTGTGACTTGCTACCTATTGAGCAGTAAAAGTGTTTGTGGCTCTGAGCAGCAAGGTGAGGCAAATCTCGTATGTCACAGCACAAACACAAAGGCTCCGCGAGTTGAGGAAAGAACGGCCTTCTTTGTGGAAAACGTTCCCATGCTCTTTGCTAGAGCAAGGCCAAACCCAGCTTCAGCTCCATGCTGCTGTGGTGAGGGTGTGGAATGAGATTTGGGGAGCGGACCCAACACAGTGCTAATGACTTTGTCTTTAGGGTTTTCTAAGCACAGCCAAATGATCACTGTCTACAGAGTCAAAACTACCCTGAAGAATAGTCTGAAGCCCGTTAAAGCTTTACGGTATTCCTAATAATTTGCCTTGTGTTGGTGGCTAGGGAATCCTCTGCCCTTTCTATCATGCTCTTGAATCCCACACAGTCCTGCCACAGCGATGTTGCTTTTTAGAGCAGCGCAGCGAAGAACAATTTTAAGACGTGATTTGCAGCACACCACTGCCAGCTTCACAAGCATTACTGGTATAAATCTTCAAGGCATGGCGAGTCACGTGCATGGCCATCAACCCATGCTAAAACAAAACCAGTAGGTTCACCAGCTCCTGTCTCTCCTTCTGAAGGAGAAAATAGCAATTTACTTGTGCCCACACCTGGAAAGGGTGCAGTAAAAGGAATGAAAAAAGGACTGGATTCTACTTTCCTTCTACCTTGAAACTGTAAACATTGCTTCTTTTAAATACCTCACTGAAGAAAAGTATCGTTTTTCTATTTCCCCCATCTTTGGGATTTCAACTTCTTTCCTGTTTTTTTCTTTCTTTTCCCTCTTTTATTTCACAGGTTTTAACCTTGCCCCGCTGTCCCTCTTAAGTAATAATTAACTCTTTCTTCAGCCATGGAAGCGTTTTAAAGCTCTAGCAATCTTATTTTCTAAATGACACCACAGGAGACGATGGGAGGGAAAAATTAAATCAGAAGGGCTCTCAAGAGTTGCCCCTCTAGAAAAACCATTAGCTCCCTCTTCCTAGTGAAAGGCAAATTCTGCTGCCAGATCTGTGGAGTGATCCTGCGGTAACCGGTAGCGTTTACAAAATAATTAACTGCAAGAGAGGAGAAGGAAGAAAATAAACAAGTATGCAAGGCTGTTAGGCTGCTCTCTCCGAGAACGCTTGGTCCCAACAGACCTATGTTTCAAGTCGTGAAAATATGTAGCGCTTCAGTGTGTGGCTGAACAAAACAGCGACCGCCACGGGGTGGGTGACCCAGAAAAAAAGACGAGTAATGGAGTTGTCTTCCTTCTGCTTCGGGGCTGAATATAACACAGGCTGCTTTGCAGCCTCAAAAGCAGGACATGGGTAGAAAAACCCAAGAGCAACCTACAACAACAATAAGTGAGAGAGTATTTATTTTAATTACAAACTGGACCAAATAACTTAGAAACTAAATTACAATGTCATTCACTGACAAGAAATTGAAAACACTTGGGCTATTTGTTGCACAAATTAACTGTAGGAGATAACAGGATTTGCGGGGAGCAATCCTGTACCCTAGTTTTAATGAAAACATTACGGTCTGAAGTGAGGCCAAGTAGGTATCTTGGAAGGACTGACCCACCTATGTCTGTATAATCCCCCTGTTAAGGCACATGCCTCCACCGTAGCATCTTAAATACAACGAATGCTGTGGAGACAGGATTACAGCTACTGCCAGCTGATGCCCATGCCCACTGCAGGGTCCATGGGCAGCAGGCAGGGAGAGTGTTCTCCCTGCTGAAAAACTGGGAAGTAATTAAACAGTTTTTTCAGAATGTTTTTCCTGAGCTCAATAAAAATGCCTGGATTTTGGAAAAGACAGACTTGTTCTACTGTAATAGCGTTTCTGTGGTTTACAATAGTTATCAGAAAACAACATATAGCCTCACCTTAAATTGCCGAAGGACTGCACCTCATTTTAGGCACTCCTCTCCCCAGGGAGGCCAGATGCTGCCCAGCTCTGTGGATGTAAATCTCTTGGCTGTTGAAGGATGTTTTAGGTCTGGCATGACCGAAACTAAGAGCAAGACAGCTCGTTGACTCGAGGAGATGACACCACGAGCCACAGATTATTAAATCACATTCCTTCATGCTTCTCATAAAAGGTCGATATCCTGAGCTGCTCTCATCCTCCCAACCTGACCTAATATGAATAATGCACAGGTACCTGTGGGCCATTGCTTATTGGACTGTGGCCAAAGAGCTCTCTCAGCAGATCAAAAGCCAATCAAGCTCATTTCAATATTTATTTTTAATCCTCCTTTCTGAAATTATACATATTTAATGCTATGCTCTTACTAGGAAAGTAAAGTCAAACTGGAGGCGAGACTGGGCCAGACTGACCAACTCTTTCATGCTAATTGGCATCCAAGCATATGCTGCTCCTTACGCTTGTTAATATTCCTCAGTGAGCACAGCTTATTTATTCGAGTCCTCCAAGAGCCTGCAACGACAGAGGTCAGAGCCGAGGAGCACAAAGCAGGCACGAAGGCAGGCTCTGTTCCTGAAGGCTGTGCACTGAGGTTACATTTCCTGGCCCACACAAACACTCAGCAGAACCACCGTGGCTCCCACCTTGCCCACCCCGCCGCGGTGCCACGGAGGTGGCAATCCAGTCCTGCTGACCTGGGAAGAAGCCATGAGGACAGCAAGGAGTTAGAGATGTAAATGAACTGGAGATCTAGGAGACCACACCAAAAGACAACTCATAGTTTGCCCAAAACCCACCTGCAGGCTTCCCTAATTGTGATTTAAAGACATGCACCCAGTTCCTAATGAATAACACGAGTAACAAAGGCTTCTTGATGGGGATTCTGTTTTCCAGGGAGAACCATTTAATAAGTTTCACTCAGGAAGTCTCTGTTCCCAATAAAGACTTAACAAAGTTAATTAGACTAAACAGTAATTATCGTGTCTCTTCATTGTTCAATTATCTTGCTGAACTGGTGTTTCCTGATTAATTTTCTGATTAAAATGTATTAAATTGAAAAGTGCTTGCAAACATGAGATGACAGGTTCCCTCCCACGCAGCAGGATTTCCGGAGGTCAGGAAGGCAGGGGGAGGCTGACACCCGCCTCACAAATCACGCCAGCTCCACACAAAACACAGCCAGAGTTCAGGCTGATGACCCAAAGTTTATGGAAGCACAGAGACAAGGATCCAGGAACCCAGTTCAATGTACTCTGCACAAACACACTTGCCGCGTGCTCCCCCAGCGTACAACCCACGCACACGTTGGCGGTGCACGCCTCCTTTACGTGTCTGCTCATCTGTTCCAGGCCTTCACATTCCTCTGCTATTTCACCCTTCTCAGGTCTCTCGGGCACTAACAAGGCACAGTGGTTTAAACAAGTTCCTGTGCATGACTGAGCTATGGAGCAGCCCGCAGCTCTGCTGTGGAGCTATGCACAGCTTCTTCCCGCAGCTGCAGGGCAGTCCCCTATGGCCTGGTCTGCCGCACACGATGCGGGTCTTGCAGCCATGAAAGCCTCTTTCACCAGAGCCTACAGTTCAGGCTCCCTTGCTGCTGCCTCGCCAGCTCACACCGCTGCCTCCTGTTTGCAAAATGCCACAGCGACGCACACCGCGCTCTCCTACCTCCTGCTCATCAAGGCAGCCAGCACAGAGGAGTAATCCCCAGGGCTGAGCTCAGAACATGTACCTCAAGCCAAAGTAACATGTCTTTGGGTCTGATTCTGCATCCCCCGGTCCTTCAAGCATTGTTCTTCCGCACTTCTCTGAAGGAGCTCCGCTCCCGTCTTGCCCACTGGTTAGCATCCCAGTCTGTCAAAGCTATCCTTATCAAGGCCCCAGCCTGCATCCCTCAGACAAGTTCTCCTGATGGGACCAAGGTACTTTCATGGATGACCTTAAAGAAAAGTCAGGTCCACAGCATTTGCAATCTATCAGTGGAAGATGTCTTCACAAATGGCACTTATGAGCCAAAACAACACTGCTTTCCAAATGAACTGCTTTAGTATTCACTCTTAGCAATCCAGTAATCACTGGCATTTTGATCATTCCTCCTGATACCATTTGCATATCATCTATAAGTCAAATCAGGAAACAGGATTAATTTTTCTTTCTTCACTTTAATATCACCTCTGGCTGGGAGGAAACAAACAAATTCATTCCCTCCTTCCCCAAATCCTTGTGATTAGGTTATTAGAGCCCAAGACTTATTATAAATTATTGAAAGGACACAGCTGAGACCAATTCTCACATTGGGCTTATTTTGTCTTCCATAATGCTAGTAATTCTTGATTAAGTCCCATCTAGCACGAGGCAGGAAGGATGAGACACATCATGGAAGCTCCAGTGTGGCTAACACCAGAACACTCAGCTCGGAACGAATATGCAGTTCAACGCACACTTACGCACGGGAATCAGTGGGCTCCCAGCAGCGAATCTAGGAGGCACAAAGGAGGTTTCTTCTCTTTCTGCTTGCGCTTTTGGAAATTCAAAGCACGGCTCATAGCTGTTGGTGAGACCAAGCCAACTTTCTGCACAGCACTGCCACGCTCAATAGGCTGCCGCTGGCGGAGGTTGCGCAGGGGTCCGGGTCTCGCAGCTCTGAGTCTCCTTGTTGAAATGCAGAGGATGGGCTTTCATTTTTGAATGTTCATTCCTAGTCTTAAGAAGGGCACATATATATGAATGTGGAATAACAACACTAATGTTTTGGGTTTTCAGCCGCATGATACTTTGCCTTGGTCTACTTCAAGTCACACTGACAAAGACTAAAGCAGAGATTCAGATAAGGAGTTAACTTTGTTTATGATGTACTAAGCTTCTGAAAAGAACTGCAGCTCAGCTAAGAGTAAGCATCTATCCAAAAGCTAACAGCTTAAACCTCCAGATAAAACACAGACAGAAAAAGCATTTACAATAGCTTCATCAAACACAGTTATACTGAAACTGTTTTACAAACATCTGACATTTGCTACAGGTGTAGATTCATTCTAAAGGCCGAGACAAAAAATAGAAGTCTAATAGCTCAAGTAGTTTTGGTTTTCTTTTTTCTTTTTTTTTTTAAAATAATCATCTAATCATAAGTAATGAATCAAAGTGCTCCCTGGCTCCTAAGCTATGATTTGGCAAACAACTACAATTATAAAGCCCAAACCTAATGACTACATTTTAACATAGCCCTGTGCTTAGCAGCTTACAGTAACATTTATCCTGCATCAGGCTGAAAGGAGATGTCCGCAGGGAGTTAGCTGTGAAATGTTTGATTTCAAAAGCCTGCGGCAAGTCGATTCATGTCTATCTAATTTTTCCAGGCAGTTTCACTGGAATGTTGTATATAAATCAAATACACGGCTAGCAGCAGAGACGTACCAAGTTGTGGAAATATTGTACGATTTTAATTAAACTACATGCACAAATCAGGCAGTAATGAAGGTGGAAGGGGAGAGAGGGAGAATTGTATCACCCTGGATAAGCAAATATTTTTACACAGAAAAACAAATAACCATTTACTGTGAAAACTCTGATTCCAAAAGCAGTGTTTTGTCATTGTGCTGATATTCGTAATCAATTTAAACCTAGATGAAACTGTGCCTGAGCACAGAAAACAATGCAGCCTGCAAGGGAAGTTAATTAGACGGTGTCAGCTCAGCCTTGCCCATCCTCTAGTTACTGCCCAGTTTCGTGGGCTGTGTGAAGCAGTTCGCTCCCTGACAGTCACGTTATAAAGACAGGATCGGTAACTAGTATTCTGCTAGTGGTTAGGAGGCAGTCTTCTATGCTGTCCTGGGAGGGCAGCAATGCACAGCCAGCAGCCAACGCTAGAGGGGAAACTAAAAACCCCCATTCAGAAATTGAATCCACCCCTTGCCACCTTCTGTGTCTGCCGGGAGTCATGCTGAAATTGGTAGCATTCAACAGCAGGGCTGGACGTAGCCATGAAGCAGACAGGCTAGCAAATGGGAAAATAAGATGGAAGCAGCCATCCAGCAGCTCCCCTGTTAAAGGTCAAGACTTCTGGAATGGAGCCCCGGTAAAACTATTTTTGTTCTTTGCTGCCATGGGACTTGCTCTTGAAGATTCAGTGGCAGGACTGAAGCTTTAGTGTTTTCCATACAGAAGGAGGGTTCTAGAAAATTCAGAAGTGTCAGGGTAGAGTTCCTTGTGCTACCTTAAGCTCCTAGTTGAATAAACCATTAAGCAGTGTACATTTACTTTCCCCTCTCCCCATTCCCTGTAAAGCAGAAAACCAACCATGCCTAATAACTAACAGGCATTGCAAGGATAAACACATCAGATAGCAGACACTAAGACAACGGGGTCTATAAATACCTTGGATAGATAAAAATCTCCTTCCCTATCTAAAGACTAGGGAAATATGAAAGTTATCTGCTTGAAAAACAAAGTAATATACCTAATAGCATTCAACAATTAAATCATTGCCTTGAATTGAGAAGTTATGCTTGTGCTTGCAATACATCTATACCGAAATAGGTTGAAACGCGAAGGAATTACAGTAACAAAAGCACTGCAGCAACAACTGACATGAGAAATGAAACGTGGCACGCACTGCATGAGGCAATCGGTAGGGAAGCCTCTGCCCCACAGAATCTAGGGCCTCAGCAGACAAGGCAGAACAAGTGTAGAGAGATATTGAGGCCAAGGGTGTCAAAGCAGCATGTCACGGCAGGGGTCACTGCTACAGCTCAGCCAGGGCTGCTCCCGCTGCCTCACAGACCCGCATGGATTCCCAGCAGCCGCACACTCCAGGCAGGGAACCGCAGCCGCTCAGCACATCGACCCAAAGACATCTCTGATGCAACAGGGACCCATTAGCTCCGATTAAAGCCACAATATCCAAATCCTGTGAGGTTCTGTGGTGCTGAAGCTGTAATGAATTTTGCAGGGTTTTTCTCCTCCTTTTCCCCACCTCAATCACTCTCAACTACCGGGCATGAATAATACAATAACGTGCTGCCTGGTGATTGCTGTTGTGTTTTCCTTTACAAATGCATTCAGGGAAGGAAGCAGACTAGAAACTGCCTGAAGAAATTGGTTGTTTAAAGAAGGCTACCAAGGGGCTGAGGTTCTGCAAATGCAAGATGCTCCAGAGGCAGATCACAGCCCGTCCCAGGAATGTTGGTGAGATGCCCTCAGAGCCCGCTGGCCCAGGCTCACAGCAGAGCGCTCTTTACAACCCCAGTGCAGGTCTCCCCGTGCACTGCGGCACTGGAAAGGAACAGAGGTCTTGGCTTAACCTGGTGTCTGTAACTAACACTGCTGTGCAAGGTGCTTCACCATCTTTTACTACAAAAACAAATAGGGCTGTAAAAAAAAAAAAAAAAAGAAGGGGCTCATAAAAAACACACTATTCAGGACTGAGGTTTTTTTTCTTACGCTAAGTGAAGCAAGCCCAGCCGCCAGGTGCTTCTAGCTGGTGATATGGAGTGGAGCCAGGTTATCTTCCAGGATAGGTTTGCTCCTATCTGAAAGACAAGCTCTTTCAATCTTTACCTCTCTGCAGCAATATGGATACAGGCAGGCATTTTTAAAAGAATGCGAAAGAAGACCCCTTCTCCCCCTAGAAAACCACATCCAGTCCTCTCTTGTGGATGCATGCAGGCCCAGAAACAGTACGTGAAAGTATTCAAAGACATGCTCCATTCAGAACCCAATGCAGCGTGGGTTTCTGAAGTGGCTGATCACCATTCTTGAATTCTCTTCTTGGGCCAATTATACGCTGGTCTGAAAGCAGCAACTTCAGCGCAGCTACTTCAGACTCAACAGTGAAGGCAATAAGCAAAAAATTGGATGCTGGTTCTATTCCTTGCACTTTCTAAAATAAATCATGCTGTGAGCCATCTTGAATGAGAGGGGCTCAGTTTCTGACCTGTGTATGGGCTATACCCTGGCACTTGTCTAATTGCCTACTTAGATTGCAAACCGCACTTTGGGAGGCTGCCTCTCCCTTTGCACAATGCAAAGAGCAATCTCAGCTATAGCCTTTAGATAACACAGAAATACAGACAAATAGCAGAACTAAATACTCTCAGAAGGTATTTACCCCTCTAATCTAATGATGTTGCTTTGTACAGGCATGATGTACTTAAATACAGATCGTGAGACACTGTACTGTACTGTAGTGCTTCGGTGAGGAAGAGAAAAGCAGGACAGATCATAATATTCCAGGTCCAACCTGATCCCATCCAAGGGAGCCATTAAGAACTGGAATACTTCAATAAGGAACAAAACCTCAAGGAATAAATGTTCTTGGTATATTTAACGATGCACCAGCCTCCGGTGTATGCAAAGAGTGAGGCAATTAATAAAGTATATTTAGCATGCTAAGCTGAGGTGTGCAGCTCCCACAGCAGCTGAGATACAGCAATTTAAATAACATTTATCTTAAAGATCAGCCTGGCTGTGACTACAGCTGGTGAGTGCTGTCTGCTGCTCTGCAGATGTGCTGCTTTTCTCACCAGGGGGGCACTCCCTCATTGCTGCATCCGTCCCCAGAGCGCTGCAGCTCTGGGCTGTGATGGTGGGTGCAGCACAGAGCCGAGGGCTGGGATGCTGCTGAGCCAGCCCAGGTGCCTTAAGCAAGGAAACTGCTGAGAGCTTGTGGGCTGTTCCCTGGTCTGTGCAGCCTGGAAACATGCAGGGAGCAGATGGTGCTTTTCTTCCCCTGCTCAGTCCCCATGCAGATTCAAAACCAAGAAGAGAAGATGCCTTTTCCAAAAAAAGATGTACTGAGGTTCTGCAAGCCATGGGATGCTATGGATGCAAAGTTTTCACAGTCTTATAAAACAACTTGATAAAACTTGTGGAACACAAAGCCACTAAGCCACTAAGAACATACACATACGCTTGTAAAGCTCTATCGTAACTTAGATGTTCAGTGGTAGGTATCTGAATAAAGAATAAAAAGCCCAAAGCCCTTTAAATGGGTGTGAAACTCTTGGCCTAAGTCCCTGCCACACTAGTTGTGTCACGGCATCCCAGGAGACATCAGCCACCCTGTGCAGCAGCCTGTCTGCAAGGCAAAGCCCTGCCTTCCAGTACGGAGCGCAACCTTTCCGAGCACAAATAGATTACAATGGTTTTAAATATACGTAGAGAGAATAAGAATCGCTGGAGTTTTTTCTAGTGAAAACAGAGATTTGGGAAATGACAATAAACCCTGTTTCAGTGCTGAAAAGACGCTGCTTATGAAGCTTTAGAGCAAGACCTGCCTGAATTATTCCACTATTACTGGTCCCATATCCCCTGCAATTAGCCAAGGCTAGGTCAGAGGGAACATTGAATTAGATGAGCACATTTCTCCCTGAAAAGTCCCAGTTTTTACCTATGAAGCAATGGTACCAGTTGCCCCATAGAGACAGAAAACACCGTGACCACTGCTCTGATCCAGTATGGGAAATACCACATCCATGAAGTTTACCAGTATGTACAGCTAGGGAGGGGACAGAGAGATGTTTGCCTCCTCAGCAAGCTGAAACTAAAGCCTTCAAGTACTGTTTATACAAGAGTTATTTTTTTAAATTTTACTATTAAATACCATGAGTCTTTATGAGAGCCACTAAAAGAATGTCAGCAGTTGAGGCTAGAGATTCCTTTGAACAGATGAAATGTTTTTACTCCCTTTGAACTCACTTGCTGACTATTCCCAGCCTGTGGCCACCCAGTTTGCCACTAGGTGCCTGGCATTCAAGTCTCAAGGATAAAAGAATCTGGTTAAAAACAAAATTAATATCCCGTATAGAAGGCTGTACTGCAAACTCTGAATCAAAGGAGAAAATAAAGACCTGAGCTAAGCAAAATTTGTATGCAAATGATTAGTTAAACTTCCAAGACTTGACATAAAGGTTTTGGAAGAAAAACATTTGGAATCATGTAGAGAGCCTGACTCTGAAAACAGACAAGCGTTTGGAATACATACCTTGCGTAGGGATGTTCTATTATCATTTTAAAGCACTAGTTCACTACAGGACCTCAGGTGTAACTGAGGGGTGACCTGTCCTTGAGTTACACAGCCCCAAAGACAAAAAAAAGGAGTGCTACCCTTGATGGAGGTGGAGGTGAAAATCCCCCAAGGCTCTTTTGTTCCCGTGGCACTCATGCAGCACAGTACCTGCAGCGGGCAGGAAGCAGATCTGCGAGGCTGGCATCCGGTGACGCACTCCCAAACAGCCCCCAGCCACCCCAGGGAAGCCATGGTCCCACCACCCCTGCTCTGCCAAGTGTGGGTGCATCTCTTTCTAAGAAATCTCTGGAAACAAACATTTGTTTTTCTCAGGCTTCACGGGCAGTTGACAAAAAGGAGCTATAGACCCAGCCACATCGATATGTGGCTTTTACAGCAAGCCAACTCACAAATACTCACCCCCCCACCCCACCCCCCAAATATTTTCCCCAGCTCCTCCTGACACTAATATATAGTCATCTTTCTCATGTGGAAATCAGCCCTGCAGCACTGGCTATTGCAGCTAGCTGCTGACCTTAGCCCCCTGTTCCCCCAGATCTAACAAAACTATTAGAGTTCCTTAGAAACTGTAACAAAACACCTGTTTCCTTTATAGCAGCTGCCACCTGGAGAACACAGCCAAAGCCAAAGCTCTCCTGACCTGAATGCTACCTGTCTGTGGAAACTGCACTGCTTCTAATAGCAGCCATAAGGATACTTGGCACTTCTGCAGCTTTTAAAGTGCTTGGAAACAGCACAGAGGCCCCACAGCCCCAGCACATAAAGATGTTCCTTTCAGAGAAAGGCGTGCATCTTGTTTCCCCATGGTCTGCAGGCAAGAGCAGAGAAGGTCTGGGAAGAGTGCCTGCAGGTGCTCTAAGCCCTGCGCTGCAGCCTTCCTCCACCCCTGTGAGGAAGGCCAGGCGTGCTGTTGACCCAGCAGTGCCAGAGGTACTGCCTCGAGGGCTGGACACAGCGACCCGAGTCTGCCGCCCGCCGGCCCCTCGCCGGGCACCCATCTCGCACGCCAGCTTCGCCCAGCCGCACCCTTACCCCTGCCACCCGACGCTCTGGGGGCCCCGGCCATGCGCCCAGCACAACGCAGCCCTCTCCCCGCAGCCCAGGCCCACGTCCCTGCCCGTGGGCATCTAGGCGAGGAATTTAGTCACCCTCGGCCAGGGCTGCAGTCAATGGAGAGAGACAGACAGACAGCAGACGGTGACTCAGAGATGAATCACATCTGGGAGCTCTGTATTCACTGACTCAGGCGACGGCCGGGGCCGGCTCGCTTCCTGCGTGTGCCACCTCAGCCCAGTGCCGCAGGAGAGCTCGGACGAGCCCAGGCCGAAAGCAGCCGCACCGACACGCTTTGCCTCCCCGACAGGCGCTGCGCCAGTCCCTGCTGGCTGCTGCAGTCACTAGCTCGGCTGCTGCAGGACGTTTATTGCTGCCCTTCCATCTGAGATAATTCAATCTCTGGTGGATAACTGATCGGCAGCAATGAGAGAAGAAAAGAGTCCATTCGGATTATAGGAATTAAAGCTTCAGAAATGTGCAAGATAAGAAAAAGGAAAAATGTAGAAAAAATATCGACCACTCTGAAGCAAACAAAAGCCTCCATAGATTAAACAAACAGACAATGCATCCCCAAACTATTCTTTACAGTGGTCTGACAGATAGACAGCAGACTGAAATAATTAACGGCATCCTAGTATAGCCGAACGAGCCACCATATGTGAGCGCTGACAAAACAATCTTTTTTTGTGTGTGTGTGGCAAGTTGCAAACTGTGCAAGTCATCAACTCTATGTCTAAAGATGAAAACTGACACATTTTACCAGCTTCTCCTGCTCTTGTGATTGAAAAGACAGATCTGCGAGGTACGGGGTTATGAGGAGGGAGGGAGCGGACCCGCTGACAGCCTGGGTTTGCAGCCATTGAAAAATGGCTCCTTGCAGGATTTAGGGTTTGATGCAAGTGAGAATTCAGATGACTGAAGAAGCATTTGAGAGGAAGGTGTTCTGGGAAGCCCATGAGACGTGGCCACCTCCCTCTTGCTCATTTAGCACGGGGCTGTAACAGAGGCTTTGCCACCCTCACAGTCAGGAAAGAAAGACAGAAATGGTTTTTTGGCCGAACGGCCACAGGTGAATAGGCTTGAAGAACACAGCAAAGTAACCTTGGGACTGGACTTTACACGGTGGTGGCCTGGCAGCGATGGCACAAACCTGGCACAGTAGGAGCTGCAGCAAGGAGAGAGACATCAGCACAGCTGCATAGGGGAAAGCATGCTTAGTCCTTCCTTGTGTTGGCTTTCTGATTTTTCACAAGCATTGAATTTACTCATTGTATTTTCCATATTGATATCCATTAACAATTGCACTTGAAATGGCTGAAAAAAATATTATGCAGCAAGCCAAGGAAGTCTCTTGGAGAAACTCCAGACTGGCAGAGCTGAGTTAAAATGTAAATCCAGATTGACTCTTCGTGGGGTAGGCCAGGCACAAATCCACAGTAGTTCTATTAAGTGTGCTCCCAGTTCACAGAATAGGAGATTTGCTTCATTTCTGGGGCTGATCTTGAATTTATCGAAACCGAATAGAAAATAGGTTCCGGCCCCTTGAGCTCAATGTCTTCTGGACTTTTGCATGCTTTCTCTCTGCGTCAAGTGCACAACTCTCCCTTTCTTTGTGCTTTTGTTTCAAATGCAAAAAAACACCACTGTCAGTCTGACAACCAACAACGGCATTAAACCCACCTGCCATTCAATCACAAAAACCATCCTGAATGCCAGACAGGACCACACAAACACCTTTAACTGCAATTAGAGGGGTGGCAGGGGAAATGCTGGAGCTGTAAATATTCATCTCGTCTCCAGAGCCTTCTTTGCTAAAGGTCATTTGAGATTAGACAAACAGGCTGTAACTGACACTGAATGATCCTGTCTGCATTTTGAGGGCATTGTAAGACACGGGTTTAATGGACCCAGACGATACAGGTGATTCACAAGTGCAGTCACTCTGTCCATAATGAATTCCTTTCTAACTCCCAGCCTCTTCCCTCCAGGAATCCCCGTAACACCTTTAATTTAAAAGTACCATAATCTATCCCCCTTCTGCTGTCTCTTAAAGTTGATTTCCTCCTTGGCACTTTGCAGTCATGACATTTTCACTGCTCTAGTTACTTCTTTTGTTTGGCTTGCTTTTGGATGAGGAGCCGCAGGCTCCTGTTCCTCCCTTCTCTCAAGGTACTCACCGGGATTGCTTTTGAATTTCCTTTCTTTTCCCAACTCGCAGAGATACCAACTGCTGCTAGAGACTGGCACATTCCCATCTATCCCAAGCATCACTGAGGTTTATGGTCTCACCATGTAACAGGAAACAAAGTAATAATAATAAAAAAACACACACCAAAAATACTCAGCCATAATGAAAATCAATCCTGCTCTACAGGATATTTTAGTACCTAGTTATGGTACCCAGATTTCACAGCACTGGCTTCAATGACTGGCAAGTGGTCTCTAAATGAACCAGCAAAGACTTGCTTTCACAGGCACCAGGTCGAGGAATCCTGGTCTCATCACTGACTTCCAACCCGGTTTCCACACCATGCTAAACAGCCCTTCCTTCCCTGCAAACGTGTTTCCCATCCCATGGGAACTTTCAAGATGAGGAAAATGAAATGTTTTCTTTGGTCTTTCTTTTGACGGTTTTAGGGAGATGATGACAGAAGACATAGTCATGAATCTAGTGCAAGTGATCCCCGTTGAAATGTTTAAACATGATTGAGGAAGAGAAATGGATGGTCTTCAGGTCACAGATGAGGAGTCAGGACTAACACTGAATTTTAGCCCTTACATCGTTAGTCTTTTCATTCAGGTCAGTCACTGCTGAGTCAAATCAGAGCTCTTTTTTGGCACAGTCCACTCTTCCTTCCTCACATCTCTAATGACGGTATATGCACAGGACTCTTGTAAAACATGAACTTTGGCTTTCCAGCCTTCCTTTCCAATACACAAGCAACACGCCAGAACCACAGCTCTCCAGCCATGTCCCAGTAGGGGCCCTGAGCTCTTGTTTTGCACAGATAATCCAAGATGCCTACTTCAACTCTATACCTAATGTGGCATGTGTCTTTAGGAGATTATTTGAAGTGGTTATTTTTATGCCTAGAACCTTCAAAGGCATAGTTATTAAGTGTATTTAAAAGGAAGAATTGGTCCAGATAAAGCTGGGATGTAATTAGTTACAAGCTACTGTACTTTGATGACAAAGCAGCATTTAGCATGTGGACTGTTCAGCAGCAGGCTCTGTAGGGTGTGCTAATTACTGATAGCAGTCACAGCGAGGGGAAGCCTGACACTTCTCTGATAAAGCAGAGCCGTCTATAACTCAGCAGCTTGGGTTTAACTCTTGGTGTCTATCTCTCTGCCAAAGGCTGGACTTTTAGCACACAGTTCCTTACAACTAACTGTGCACTTGAAAGCACAGGACTCAAGCAGGCAAAGGGAACCCAGCTTACACCCTGGGATTCTGGCTGGTAGCATCAGCATGGTGCAGAAGAGAAATGGATTCAGTTTTCCCAAGGAACCTGCTCCCTTTCTCCCTGTAGTTCTTTCTGGCTCTGAGCAATCGCCAAACTAAGCACTGCAAGGGCCAAAGAGATTCATCACTAACCTGAGACATTACATCTGATTTGACTGGGCCTCACTGATGTCAGGAGGAAACTTTCAGAGACTTGAAGTGGGTTTGGCTCTGGCCCTAAATAAGATTATGTTCCTCGACCCAAAAGAAAATAACAAATTGCAGAAAAGTGGGAGGGAGGAAAGAGCTGGATCTGCAAGGCAGAGACAGGAGCTGCAGGCAGGAGGCACTGGCACGCAGAGCAACACATCTCAGAGCACGGGAGGTTTTTGGGGTGGGGACAGGATTCAAAAGCAAGCAACACGGTCAGCTGTAAAAGGGGTTTGATAAAGACTGTGGAAGTGATGAACAGCTGGGAGACACAAAGCTGCCTGGAGAGTGATGACCCTGAGAGCCACAAAACCAAAGCCGGTAACGATGCTGAAGCATCTCAGCACTGCTCCTCGACCTCTGCAAAGGAGCGTGGCAGCCACAAGACAAGAGCGTCTGTCACCATGTCAGCTGCCAGCTTGCCCTGACAGACAGGAGCTCAGTGCAAACGAGCCCCACTGTCCTCTGTGCCTCCACAACACCACATCCACATCATGCAGCCACCACCAGCAGCCCTCCCTGCCACAGGCTCTGTCCCACGCTGGCCCAGCCTCACCACCTCATGGGTGAGGCAGCCGAGCCAGAGCCCCCGAAGGAGATGCGAGGTGGCCTGGGGAGGGGACAGGAGAGCACAGCCCCCTGAAGCCCTCCTACTCACAAAAGGACTATGCAAACATGATGGAATCCCTTGAGACAGATCCACCGCTTACCTTAATAAACACAGGCTTGTATTAAATAGGAGGACAGCTATGCCAGGTAGAAACAGGGGCGTTTTAATGAACCAAGAAATAAAAATCCCCTGAACTCCACTAAAACCAAAAAATTAAACTATCCCTGTCAGGACTGATGGGATTGCAGTCAGTTCCCAGACGGGGCAAACGACATCCCAAGCTCAGATCTCTGCTCTCCAGGCTAATGATCACAGGGCGACAAAAGGAAATGATATTTCTATTCTGATGCTGGGGTGTTTTTATTCCATTTATCAAAGTGATGTGCTTTCATTATATTTTTCATAGTTTTGAGTTTGTTTGGTCCCCCTGGGAGGACCTGAGGGTCTAAGGCATATCTTATTACTCAGTTTTGTATCTTGGGAGTGTGCCTTCCTGTATTTCTCATTTGCTTTCCCTTTTAAATCCAACTGTCAGTACCAGCAGGTAGCGTCCAGACAATGCAAACACTGACATCCAAACCTTTAATCCAAGAGAGATTTAAGCCCAAAACTGCAAGCTGAAAGCAATGAGGATAGATCCAAGGAGACCAGTGTCACTGTGCTGGTTTAGACTAAGCAAGAAACCACCTCTCCAGGGGGTAGATGGACACTTTGTGTGTCCATATGCAGACAGGAAAATCCAAAAGCATGACAATTCTTTCTGCGTTACATCCAGTTCAAATCACATGTTTGCAACACAGAGGGTAATACCATTAGCATATGCTCACTCTACCTTGGGACAGAAGCACAGGAGTGGTGGTCAGAGTCAATCTGGGCTAAAATGGGCACTTTATTCCTGGACACCAGAGTATGAAATTTCAGCTGAGGCTCGCCTTTGGTATAAGCACTTGTGTGGACCAAAGCCTGATATGTTTGTGTGTTACCTACTCCATTGCACATTTCTGGGAAGATAAGTAGTCCATAACGTCTTTTTGAATTCTTTGAATTTAATTACCTTCTTCCAGACTCTGTTCCTAAAGAATTTGTATTGTTGCTATCACTGACGAATGTACAATTAACTCAGCGACCTGAGGCTGCGACAATAGATCTCTCTCGACACTGGGAGCCCGTCAGCTGCAGAAGCCAGTCATTTCTCTTGCTGCACTAGTGACATGGTACTAGAACAACCAGTCTCAGCAGTGCAGGCTAGGAGGAGAAGAAAATGGAAACCATTTCCATATTTATTGACAAATTGAATTTACAATCTGAATTTCCACTTTGGAGAGAATATATTTTCTCTTTAAATGTATCAGTCTTTAGCAGCCAGCCCAGCAATAACGATTACTGTGCCTGCAGACACTTCTACACTGTGGACAGTGAATTTAAATGTAACACTTTTGAAAGAAAATGGTATTAAAATTCACCATTTAGGGGTAAGCTGTAAATTAACTGTAACTGAGCAGACAGGGGGCAAAAGCAAGTTTTCTGTGCAGGTGTATGGCTTTCTCTGTCGGTGTCTGGTTAAACACCTGCCCAGCTGAGCCCTGTATCCTCACTTAGAGTCTGACAAGCCTTTGACTCACTCGCTCTCCTCGCATTGAATTAGGTGAAAAAAATGGAGAAGAACGTTCTAGCAGGTTTCATCTGAAAATATTAAAGCACTTGACAAATAACAATTAATTCCAAGCCAGAAGCCCCTAGTGAAAGTGAGGAGAATGAATTTCTTCCACTTCACAGCTGGCCCAGGGCTGGAGTCCAGGGGCAACTACCAGCAAGATGGAAGGTCCTGCAGGAACAAAAAGCTTACAGCAAGAAGCAGCCTGTGAGAATACAATCCCACCAGACACATTAAATCATTCGGGAAGGTTAGAGCACCAGAAGAGCCAAAACTTTTATCTGCTTGCTTCCACCAAAGCATGGCAGTGCTTTTCATGCACAATCTCCACTTTAGAGCATCTCTGCAGTACAAAAAGCTCCATATGTGACTCCGAACAAATGAGCCAAAGCACTGTGTGTTTCTCATTGGAGCATTCTGGTGGAAATACCAGCACCAAAAGCTCCATGTCCCATTCTGAGACACGCACAGTTTCTAAATGACTCTGCCACAGCATAACATTACATCCTCACCAAGCACCCTAGCAAAACAAAGCAGCGCGCTTCCAAACAACCCTTGAATCATTCCTGCATGCCCAGTCACAACAGCAAGTGAACTGTCACTTCCAATAAGCAGTTTTAAATGATGCGTGGCTAGGGCTTCTCTTAACACTGCAAGTCAAAATACTTGTGAACAACCTTGTGAATGTAACACTGTGTGGTGTAAGCTATTCTTCAACAACAAAACTACAGCAATGCAAGTTTGTGATTAGAACATGACAGACTGGGCAGAAAGTAGGAGAAGAAGCTTCCAGACAAGTTCTCATTCTGCTTTGTTCCCTATTAAAACAGTACTATGAATCTCATGATATGATGCTCTTTCAGAAAGCCTTTCCACATACCCTTGGACTCCTGCTGTAGAAAGGCTTTCTCCCCCTTGCATTTACAAAGGAAATATGGGAACAGAACCCCTCAAGGCTTGGGAGGAGGGAAAAAAAAAAAAGGAAGGATCTCCTTTGTTTATTTTAAATGTCTTGATATATGCTGGGTTCCTAATTGCAGGACTGGTTTGTTTTGGTTTTTTTTTGTTAATATTTGGATTTGTGATGATAACAAAGAATTTTTTTTTTTTGTAATATCATAGATGGACCTTCAGCTGTATAAACTGGCACAATTCCTCTGAAGTCATCAGAGCCAAATTACGCTTACTCAGGGTCTGGCCCTGTGACAAAAATATCTTTTTAATTTCCATCTTACTTCAGGAAGAGCCTTAAAAATGCTCCTTTCTAACCATATGCTGCAGTCCCAGCAGAACATTTACAGCTTTGCTTGCAGCCCTGGCTAATAGCCATCACATTTCTAGAAGATGAGTATAGTACTTCAAGATGAAACAATAACTGGAAAAGCTGGGGCTACACAGGGCAAACCATAGCCAGTTTGTATTCCAGAAGCATCGCCCACCGCAGCCTTCTCGACATGTAAGAGGACTGTGGAGGACTGTAACTTTGCTGGGCTGGCACTGGAAGACGCAGAGGGCCAAACGCTTGTTAACGGAGAGGCAGTTTTCCTCGCTGGCCATGCGAGTCCTATGGTGACTCAGCCCGGCAGAGCCCTGCCTGCTGCTGGTGCCAGGTAACTTCTTCAACCCTTCATCAGCTCTGCTTCTGACTCAGTTATCACTGCCAAGAGGTAGGGCAGGGGGCCAGCGACCCCCCATTTTTAAACTGGGGAGCAAGTTTTCCTGCCTTTACTGATCAAACTGGAACTGGTTGTGCTCGTCTCCAAGCTTTGCAGTCTGATGCAGCTGGAGGGACCTGCCCACATGGTCAGCCTATTATTTCCTTTAACTGAGGGAAAGATGCATCATAGATATTTTAGCAAGAAAACAATTATTAGGTAACCCTAGAACCCACTATTTGTTTTGTATCAGTATTCATTTACTTGTCTCTGATGACTGGCCAGGCAGCAAATATAAGAGGGAAACCTTAAACCTACCAGGAGATTAATGACAGACTCCACTGGAACAGATGTATATGAATAGCAAATGAGGCCACTGAAAGCTTCCTATAAAAGGAATGACAAGAGGCTTTGCTGCAGCAGAATATACTAGCAGAGGCAGAAGGGCTGCTAGCTACATGGCTGAGGCCCTCCTCTCCATTTGGCGGGCACTGCTCTGCTGTACCTGAGGCAATGCGATTTAACAATGTGATCAGTACCTCAATCTGCTGAAACGGCCAAAGCAAACTTGTTTGGGGAGTGGGAGAGGGGAATGCACGATATGGGAAGCAGTGAGCTTCCAGGGACCCACCAGCCACTTCAGGCTCTTACACTTGTCAACAACCTGCTTTCCTTTGAAGCAGAGCTTTGTGGCAGAAGCCCACACATCCCAGCCGAGTTCAGCCTTGCTCTTCCCTGAGCTGAGAAATGCTGGCTCTCCACTAACCAGAAGCGTTGTACTGATCTGTTTCAGTGGAAAAAGTGTGTTTCTCTACAATTGATGCATGTTGATAGAAATTAATTTTTGATTTTTTTTTTTTAAATGAGAAAAATCCCAAAGCGAAGCATATTGATATATGTTTCTCTTTGAAGGAGAAGTTTCTTCACTCCCCACCCACCTCAGCCCCCTTCAAGTTATTGGGTAATTTTCTCTCTCCTCAGAGGCTCTAGCACTGGGAGAGAACTGTGCTCTAAGATGAAGGAAACCACACACACTTTTTGTTTGGGGAGGGACAGAGGGAGACAAATTCCACAAGTGAAGAGGAAAGGGAGACAGCACGTAAGGCTGGCAATGAGGTGCAAGCAGCTTCCAGCTTGCAGAATACACTCAGCCTACAATAGCTAGAGATAAGCCATCAGGCACGTAAAAAGGCAACTTTAAGCGTATTTCAGTGTGCTCATGGGAAATACACTGTGGGTAATCACACTGTCTAGAGGAGATGAAACTGGTAGGAGCAGGTATTTCCAAATCTGTGCCTCTTTGGCTCATTGCTAAAGGCATTAACTGCATGAAACCCACTAGACGAATTTCAACAGCCTCCCTACATCCACACACATAAAATGTCCATCTCTGAGCACTGTCTATAGAATGTACAAACCCTCCTGGGTGATGGACTACCCATTATACTGTGACTTTGTCTAGGCAAGTTAATATTTCCCCTCAGAGAATACAGTTTAGAGAGATATGAACCAAAATGGCAAGACTAAGCAAAGCAGTTGCCACCTAAATGATTTGATCTCCACAAAGGCAGCAAATCAAAGCACAAAATACCAGAAATAGCCGAGAGCCCTCTCTCAAGTCGTCTTGTGCTGCAATGTGTCTCAGAAGGGATGAGACTTCCCTCTGCTTCTGGAGCACTGCCCATAAGGTAAGTGCTCACCTGGATTCATACCACCAGTGTCTCCTTTGCACACAGACACTCACGAGCATGTGCAAAGCCTCAAAAAGCCTTAGTACACCCACTGAGCACGGCTTTATACTCAAACTCACAGAACCTACATACGTACTTATATCTGTACAAGCTGAACTAGAGGCTCAGAGGTGCACAGACACACGCTCGCCCTGTACCTCCCTGGCAGCAGCGTGACTCGATCGCACACGTCCGGTGTCCCCACGCGGCACTGCCAGCAGCCAGCAGCAGCGAGGGTGCCGGGCAGCCTGCCATGCCAGCAGGGGCTTTTTTTCTTCACCCTCTCAAACAGAGCCCTCAGAAACTGTGAGTGTTGACAGTCTGGAAAGCAAGTGAGCATGGGAAGAAGAGAAAGTGCATGAGTAGTCGCTTCATCCTGAAACATGACATGAGAAGCTTTATTTGCAGCCACAGTGATTTCAGCCCCATGTGTCCCACACGCACTCAAAACGCTACAGCATCAATACGCCATCTCACAGCCTGAGCATCTCTGCAGCAAAGGCAGAGAAACAGGACAGATGTTTGTATGGCTTTCCTTTCCCACTGTGCTTAATTCACACATTAAGAGTGGATGGAGGAGGCTTACGTCTCCCTTCTTGTGCTGGTAATGAGAGAAAGAAAAAGACTTCTCAGTCTGGCAACAGAGCTCTTAAAGATAGGAGCTGTCAGGAAGGGAAAATGTCACCAGGTGCCAGGCTGCCTTTACCGAGCTGTGGCACAGGGGAGAAGGAGAAGGGGAGTCTCTGCTCTCTGATCTGCTGTTGTGAATCTGGAGCGACTCTTCTGAAACAGCAGCAGCACAGGGCACGGCCAGCCCTGGCAGCTTCAGGCACAAATCCCCACTGACTTGCGGAGCAGTTAAGAAAAAGTTTTTGCCCTTAGCCCCCAGATTAGGGAGTGAGGAAAGTCTGTGGACATTTCTACTTCTGCTACAAAAGCAAAAGCAGTCCCAGCAGATGAAAACAAAGGGCTACAGACATCTCCCTCCTCCATCACCTGTCTCCTCAGTTATTTACAACCCAGAAAAATCAGTAGTCTTTACTGAAAATCTAACAAGAAGCGTTAAAACCAGTCGCCCAGTGTCGCCTCCCTTCAACCTTGCGCATGTCTAACCACCGGAACAGGCGTGCAGTCACCAGGGGCCGAGAGCGCTGCAACTGGAGGAGCTGAAACCAGAGCTGGGACAAGAGAAGCCGCAGGGGAAGGCAGAGCGGGCAGCATCATGCCTCCAGCCAGTGCGGGGCGAGCACCGACTGGTGCCAAGCCAGCAGGCCCGCAGATGCCCCATCACCTCCCGTGCCCCCTCCCTGCGGCCTCAGCCCAGCTACAGCCTGCACCCGCAGCCCCCCGGCCCCACCGAGGTGTGCGCACCTGAGTTTTGTTGGGCCTGCTCCTCCAGAAGCCAGGGTGTATATTCTCGAGCACCATCTGCTGGCTTTTTTTCCTCTTAACAAGCAAATGATACATATAAGCCATCCTTGCACCAGCCAGCCCACCCTGAGGAGGGAGGAACGTGAACAAGTGTCTGTCTGCACCAGAATCATGCAGGTATTTTCCTGTGAAAAATAATGGGTTTTGTTAAATATGACATTTTGCACAGGCAAATGTAACTGGTCATTTGTATTTTTCAGTGGGAGATATTCCAAAGTGGAAAAAAAAAGTTAATTCTGAATTATTATTATTATTATTTTTTAAACTTTGCTGCTTGGGAAGTATAAAATGAAATATTTTGATTATCTGGAAAAGCAATAAAGGCAGAGGTTTTTGTTTTGTTTTGGCAGAAATGGTTTGCTGAATCTGACCCAAATTCACAAACAGCTTTGCCACCCACTCAGAAACAGCATTTCTCTGTGAGTAAACTCTTTGTTACACAAATTGCCCAGGTCTGCTGGTGACACTGCAGAAACACATGTTCCAAGGGAGAGTTCAGCCTGCTGGCTCTTGCTAGGCAAAACAAAGGTTTTCATTTGGGATTAATTCTCTTGCAGCTAAAGAGGGGAGGAGGGAAACATTTTCAGTCATTGCTTGTTAGACATCGGGAGGTCTGGTTTCAGCTGAGCATGTAAGATTTGTGCTTGTTGTCCTTCCCCGAGGACCACTGACAGTGGCTAAGCCAATGCATCATACCTATCAAAAACCTATCCTTTCCCCTCAGTCCTTCTTAGCAGATGAATTAAAACAAAAATCCAGAATACAGATGTTGAATCTGAAGAGAAAGATCAATTTACATTTCAGCACATCTCCTGAATGCCACCACAGGTGAACGCATGCAGCATCACAAGCTCCAGCTGGGAGACTTGCAGTTAGACTGGCGGTAAAACTTCACAGCTCTCAGGATATCTGAGCACTGAAACAAATCACCGAGGTACAACCTGGAGTATCAGAATCATTCAGGTAACAAAGTCTCCCAGCTTCTCACTTGGGCAATATAATAAGAATCCTTTTTTCTTCAAGCACAAACATATTTTATTAAGCTTTTATTTTATTCACCTTTGCATAAAGAGGTTCTAGTTTTCCACAACAGGTTTTTAAGAATAGGTTAGACAAGGAATGATCCAAGTGACCTATGATCTCTGGAACTTTGCTGATTTACATTAACTGAAGTTCCAGTTCCAAAGCTACTTTGTCCACTATTCCACACTGTTCATTATACCCAGTCAGAGAAATGAGAACAGCAACGTTTTCACATGCTTAGATGTCAGTGACCACAGGAGATACTGGGGAGTATAAAATCAGGTCAGGAGCCAGGACTCTGGATAAAAAAAAAAAGTCACTCTAAGGAGGAAACTTCCAGAGAAAACCTAGTGTGCTGTCACTACAGGGACTGGTTATTCTATACATGCTAACCCATTCCTTCTTCCCTTGCCTTTAATCTGAGGTGTAACTGAGATCTTTGTATACCACAGAAGACTTCACCTACAACAGGGATGAATAAGGTGTAAGAAAAATGGTGGATGGACCTAGACAGATAGATTCTATATTGGCATTAAAGGCCACTTCTCATTTTTCATCCAGCCCCACCTATAAAGTACGTCTGACAAAATTCATTAAATACAAGTTGTTCCTATGTTACCCCATGACAGTAAATTTTCCCTTGCAACAAGACTGTAGATAGCAATCAGTGACCTCTCTGCTAAACTTCTCCTTCATAGGTCTTCTTTTTAGAATGAATAAAGAAGAGCTAGCAGGAACAGGAGAAAAATAGGTTGATATATTTTGCCATTAAACTGGAGCTAGGCTTCGGGTTACCACAAAAGTTGCTGCCCTGTGAAAAGTACATCTCACTGCTGTGCATTTATGGCCCTGTTGACGACGTGTATCAAATCCACTAAGTTTAAAAGTCAAAACAAGATTACCCCATTCTAATAAATATTGACCACTTTACACAAGCCCCTGTTGTAAGGTCCTTAATTAAACACAATACCCAACTTTGTCTGTTTCCTAGTAGATGAGAATCAATACTTTATCATTAATGCTGTCCATCAAAAAGAAAAGAGCCCAGTCCTCAGGTGCTGTAAATTGACCACGCTGGGTTGTCACACTTATCTACATTACAGAGGATCTAACGAGCCCACGTGAGAACAAAACCCCGCTGTGCCGGGCACAGAGCCGATGCACGGTGCCACAGAGCTCAGCCTGCTCCCACGAGAAGTCGATAAACACCCAGAGGTGGAGGAAAACACCAAGGGCTATTAAAGAAGCCAGTGGCAGAGCCAGACCTTCTGAGTCCGGCACAGGGTGTTCACCAGTACACGGAGCAGCCCTCCTGATTCATCCATGAGAGCTGGTTTGGTCAGCTTCAAGGGGACAGGGAGAAAGGAAGGCAGGGGGGAGACTTCCAAAACTCCTCTGCTTGCCACTTCTTCCTTTGCAAGAAGCAGGCTGGTGCAGTTTCTCCATCCCCATTTGTCTCTCTTCAGCCTTCTGGCTGAGCTGAAGGAACCTCAGCGCCTCGGCACTATTTGACAGCAGATATTACAGGTGTTGTCATGGCAATGATTTATGCAAGAATTAGTCACCACAGCACTTCCACAATAGACAGAAGAACAATAGGAAAAAAAGCACATTTCAAACTTCCTGTGATACAGAGGTTGAGGGTTGGGGAAAAGAGATTAGATTCCTTTCACCTCTGTGATTCCAGCAGTGACATTTAAGCAGCTGAGGGAAAAGTCAGCGTCTAATCAGAAGCATCATTAATACCAATCTGACAATACACCAGACTTCATACTAAACAGTGCTAGCAGTTGCATATTTACTACTGGCCCATTTCTGAATTAATTGGGGAATGAGTAACAACTGGAGCAGCGGGGAAATTACTACATTTGCATTGTTATATAACGAGGGAAGAATCGGTTTATTGACAACAGGGTGGTTTTATCCCACGTGCCCCGCTGCTGTCAAAAGTTGTGCTGATTGTTATAAGCCGTGGGTCTGAGCTAGGTTAAGCTTCAGCAAAAGAAAAAAAGAATATTTTCACCCAAAACTGTAAGAACTAAAAGGTTCCAAAAAAATGAGCACTCGAGTTAAAAACTCCAGTGCTAAAACTGAACCATCTGAATTTTCTCACTTTGTTACTACTTACAGAAAATGATTGTTAATTGCAGGATCACGTGTTTGCTTCAGGTATCTAAGCTTTGGCAAAGGTATGAGGAAATTCAAACAGGGCTGTCACTCAGCTTAATAACAAATAGAGCTTCTGCTTCTCAGTGTAATAAAGGGAGTCGTTCCTCTCTCACGTGCTGATACATTTCCATCCACACGAAGGCTCTCTGAATTACAGGGCAATTATACTCATTGTTCCTGTCTCTTCCGAATCAGCTCCGAGATTTACAACTGTCAGGGTCAGACTAGAAGTAAGCTTGAGTAAAGAAATGAAAAAGCTATATAGAACCAAGTTTGAAAATCTGCATCTCAGTCTTTCTGTTCTGTTCTCGAGGATTTAAGGTTGTCTTGTCCTCTTAATACCTCAGTCTCAAACAGAAGATTTCCATTTTTCTTAGAGGTTTTGAATGGAGCCTCATGGCCCTATGAACAGAGTTACTTTCAAGCTCACTTTAATATTAAACAACCACTTTGGTCACGCGGAGGAGGAAACCCCAGAGGTTCATCTCTGCCATTTTCCAGCCTACAGTCATGAACATTTCTACGAAGCACAGTCACTTCACAAGGCCACACAGTACAATTACTTCCTTGCTCTTCCTTCTTCATTTCATGTGCTGGCTGGCAGTAAATCTTTACTAACTTCTTAACAGTTTTTAAACATATGCATTGTCACATGGATTTACCATCAAACTCAGCAGTTAAGCCCACTGAAGGCATCAGAGGCACAGAATGTATCTGTTCAAATTATATTAGTTTGTGTGCATGTCTTTAGAGGATAACAGATCCATACTGCTTGCTAGCGCTTCAGTAAAAGGTATTTCTCTCTAGTTGGTTTTAACTTGTTTCCCTTGGATCTCTCTGAAATGAGAGTGCAATAGTTAGTACGAGGAAGCAGGTGGGGAGTGGCCAGGCTTTGCCAATTTAAAGCTCAGAGCAAGGTAAAATGAACACGAGAGTCTGTCCTTATTCTCCTTTATTCTTCAAGCCTTGTGTACCATTTCACATTTACTAGAGTGCTTCTTGGCCTCCCACTTTAGCTCCTGACAAGAGAGAAAATACAAAGATAGTGCGGCTGTAGGACTTTTGGGATCTTAGTGTTCCTCTGCAAACGTGACAAGCATTGAAGATGGGTGGGAATGTCCCTTCTTTGGAAAGTCCCCAGCTCCAGGCATTTCACAAGAAGAAGAAGAAAAAGAAATATTTTGATATGTGGCACAAGGAGATGTAAGCTTGGTGGCATTCAAACCAGCATTGAACATCCTGGGATTCTCACAGGCTTCTCAGATCTGGCCACTGAATTACAATAAATAAACTTAATAAATACTTAGGCTGTGCTGAGCACTGTTGTACTGGAGCTGTACAATAATCAAAAGGACTCTATAGGGCACAAAGGAATTTACATTACAGCTGGATGGAGAATGACTATTGCATTTCACAGAGAAAATGTTTTCACTTCTGCGTGAAATGGAGCAGGCGCTCCCATCCTGAGGAGCACCATATGGGACACCAGAGCAGGGAGCCAGAACTCCTGCGCTTCCAGGTTTTTAGCAAGTTGAGTTGCTGGGCAAGCACTCCAGCTCTACAGCAGATCTAGGTAGGATAAAACTGCCAAGCAGGCTGCATTCAATAGTTGCCTTGATTCCTCCAGAATCAAAATCAAATTGTTTCTGCAAACAAATTTGACAAATTGGCAGATTCTGAGGGAAAACAGAACAGCATCACTTTGTAGAAAAGTTTCTGCTATGCTCTATTCACAGCCTAGAATCCAGCTCCCATAATGAAATGAACACATCAGCACCACTTAAACTCCAAAGTCAAATTAGCAAATCAAAAACACTGCAAAAATAGCAGGCCAGATTTTATCCAGTGGAAGGTATAATTCTACTGATGTCAAAAATGCTATGTCAGTTTGTGCCAGCTGAGATCTAACTCTCCGTATTTTGCATTTTTTATGCATTTTGTTTATTTTGCATCTCTGTCCCCAGCTTTCCTGCCAGCAACTGATTGCAAGTGGCAAGGACTGGGTAGCCTGAACTGCCAGGCTGACCCACGGCAAACCCTCTTGGATGATCCTGGCAATGGATTTGATGAGCCACAAGCATTGCAGCTAAATGCTAAGACTGGATGTTCCCAGGTTTTCCCTCTACCTGTTTGACATCTTCCATTTGCTCTGGATGATTTTACCTTGTGAAGCAGTTACTTTTAAAATCCTTTGCTTACCCGTAGCTGTCATGCCTGCGGTCACCCACAGTGCAGCCACAGCTGGCATGACCCAGACACATCAAAACCTCTTCAGCATGCCTCATTTCCAGTGAGATAGTTAAAGCAGGACAAACTCATGCTTGCACTCTAATTTATCAGGGTTCATTAACGAATAAATTATCACAGTTTAACTAGTTACCACCCATGAGGTGAGCCAGAATAACTGTCCACACCAGCTCTTTACCTAAATGCAAGATAAATTGAATCATTTTAAGCCTTAGTTAAAGCATCAAAAGGGGCATCACCAGCACTGGAAAGAGCATGCCCATAGCCAGCAGCACTAATTGAACTAGTCTAACTTCATTTAAAATACACTTCTAAGGCTCAGGAAGAGGTAAAGTGAATCTTACACTGATGGTTCATGAGACCCAGAGTCAACTCACCTCTCAGCTGGAGAGCATCAGCCTGAAACAATGGACACATCCAGGCACAAAGAGACCTTAGCTTTCTAAAACATCATGGACTGATGCTTTCAAACAGATGCCCAAAAAATCTCCTATTTGTGCAAGGGCCACAAACAAACCTTTCTGCTAAAGAAAAAAACAACAAAAAAAATAGCCACCATTTCCTGGTTCAAGCAATGATCTCCCCATCTGGCACCGAAGTTGCTGTAGTTCTCTCAGGATTCTTTTAAGTCCACTGACATGAGTAGATGTCAAGCGACAAAAGTCAAGAAGGAGATTGCAAGAGCTTAGTAATGCACTTGAATAATTCCCTATTGACATCTATGTGCTTAATAGCTTATTTTTGCCCTTAGTGAGCAACATATGCAAAAACTCTTCTGCTCAAGCACTTACTGTATGCAAATCAAACTCTTCTAAACTTGATCTTTGTTTCATTCTCCAGTGCTGGAGGTCTATGCTTGCAGGAGAAACTGTTCCCATAAGAACAGTTTCTGTCTCCCACGAGCTGTGGTGGGTTCATCTCCTACAGAACTGGAATACTGACTTTCCACATCACGAGAGGAGTTACAGGCAACTTCCGGCGACAGTGGGCTTGGTTTCCAGCAGTTTTCCCTCAGAATTTGTCCTCATCCTCTTGGAGGGAAAGGCCTTTTTGCCAGAAACCAGTCCCGTTCCTGCCAAGCAAGTCAAAATTTTAGCCTTGCAGACAAAGAATTCCTTTCTCAGCCTTATTCAGCCCCTATGGTAAGCATGGAAGCCTCCAGCCCTGCTCCACAGCTTAGCAGTCATCATTTCCCCGCCTGCCAGCAAGCCCCTCTCCAGACAACCAGGGAAGGGCCTTGTACTCCAAAGCGGGTAAAGCAGCTGCTGCCCAGCAGGCTGGGAAGGCAACGTCCTGGCACCCCCTGACTGCTCGACCAGGCAAAGCGTGCTCTGAGCACTGTGCAAAGCCTTTCTCTTCCACAGCTGCTATGGAAAAGGCTGGACATGACTCCAAGGGCTCCAATAAGTCCCACCAGCCAAACTTAACCACTACTGGCTAAATTGCGTCCACAGCTGTGGAAGCATTGCTAACCAATGGCTCGTCCCAGGAGGCAGAGCTCCTGACTTCCGTGTGTGCCACCTGCACACCCGGCACGTAGCAGCTATCTGCTCGACTGTGTCGACTGCAAACCCTGACAGCCTGTGGACTGCGTGATGCTCCAGGGCCGGGCAAAAAGTCTGCCCCTCCTGCCCCGCGCTGCCAACTCTTCTGTGCAGAAAGAAGGAAGCAGATGTGTGCTCCTGCATACGCAGACCCAAAACCTGGGATAGTCCTGTCTCATGCAGCTACGTAGTTCCTCTTGTAATCTGCTCCAAAATATTTCCTGTTATGCTCAATTAACAGCTTTGCTCTTCCTCCTTTCTACTGCTTGACTACTCATCGAAAACACTAGTAATGTTTAATTTACCAGTGTGGATGCATACAGACCAGATGTTCAAGGACTTGTGTCAAGGTAGTCGTAACTTTTTGCCTGATACACAGCTCTGCTCACAGAAATATGTTGGCGGGGGAATGAAGGATGAGCATCCAAGAAGAAAATAGTCCCTCAAATATTTGCCAAGCTCTGAGGAACATAAGTACTGCAGAATTAAAACACAGGCTGGAGTTATGGATTTTTGACTGCTTTTCTATTAATACTGCTCTGAATTCTCAGCACTCCTTCCCACTTTCCCTTTCCATGGGAAATATTCTCCTCTTGCACCTACACCCTGAGAAACACACCCCATTCCCTCCCGCACACTGACACAGAACAGCAGTCAGTTGGTCAGATACAACCACAGCCCTTCATGTTTCTCAGGCGGGAAGAAAGAAAGGAGTTGATGCTGCAGACCAGTCCCTGACCTTCGCAAAGCTGGACCAGGCTGAAGCGCTGGCTCTGCAATCCCAAGCACACCAACTGCTGCAGGGCTGGCACACAAGCGCCATCTGACAAACACAGCTGCGTTCAGCTGCAGAAGGGGAGAACTTCAGCCTCAGACTCTTCTGTAGCTGTCTCTTTCCTAGCAATGACCACTGCAACCAGCTGTGTAGACATTTGTTCTTCTACACAAACAAAAAGCATCCAAGCAGTAGGGGAGCAGCCATTGGAAGGAAGAAGAAAGGCAGGCTTGGCCGAAAAGTCTGCTGGCTGGCAGGGTTTTATCTTGTGCCTGGAAACCTGCAGTCCTGGACATGCCTGAGCACACAAATGAAGCCACAGCTGCAAGCAGCGCAGTTGGGAGGGCAGATCTGACATGCACAAATATGGAGCAATTCTTTTTTTTTTGGCCTGTGCAGCTTTGAGAGAAGGCTTAATGGCAACATCTCAATGTGATAATTGTGATGACAGAGGCAAAAAACACTTAGCGAGGAAACATAATAAACTTGAATCCCCTATGGATGGACCATGCTGCTTCCAGGGAGCTTCTGTCCCCCTCATTCTCTCATTTTGACATTGTCATATCAGCCTTATGGGACAAAACGACAGCTTCCAAAAGTGGCAGGCAAAAGAGGGCCCTCACAAGCAGTAATTTCCTGAAGAAAACATCGTGTCTCTGTATCATTGATTAATCAGAGAGCCAAAGGCTGAAGAGACAAATGTCAAAGGCCAAAACAAAAGATTCTCTCCAGAGCTCATGAGAGCTGCAGTCATGGGTCCAGATGTCACACAGCAGTGCTGGTGAGCTCACATACGCTGCTTGCAGACGGGTTTATTCTATAAGGGCTCGCCTCGTGCTAACACAACTGCACGGCAGCTGGTTTTGAGCAGGTTGGCAGGATCCAGCTCATGGCACAGGAGGGTTCACACCACCATGACATGTAAGGGTCACTCTCCTGTCTGAGTGGGAAGGACAGCTGTCAGCATGAAAAGAGTAGTAGTACTTGCAGGGGAAAATATTTATCTTTCCTCCTCCAAGAAATATGTCTAATGTAATACACATAGGGGATTCAAAATTACACAAGCAATAAAGAGATAATTATATTCATACTAATATCTTCAACTGGTCTGGAGCATTTTGGCAACACATGCTGGCATAGGACCAGAAAGTTATAGCAGCCAGGTGATTAGCTACAGGTAACAGCTAAAAATAGTGAGATTAATTAGTAATTGATGGTGTAGGTAGAACACTGCAGAAAATATAATTAATGCTGAACAAACTTGATGCAACTCTGTCTCGTTAAAGTCTAATAAAATGTTTCGATGCTCTTCAGGACCTGTGTTTTAAGAACTCATGGGATCGGACCATCCACTAAGGTAAATCTGCACAGCTCCACCAACTTCAGGAGGGAGACGCTGATTTGACATCTCAGGAAACCACACTCTAATATTTCCTGACTACACCTCATGTGTCAGCCTGCATGCGTGTCTGCATACACTCACCGTACATACACTCACCGTAGCCCTTCGTTCTCAGAGTATGGTTTCATCCAGCTAGTTCTTAATGTTTGCAAAAGACTGTAATGTACTGCTGAAATGCACTCAAAGTTATGAAACTTCTTAACAACTGGAGTTGCAGACAAATGATTCAAGTTGCCCCAAAACAGCCATCATAACGAGATGTAGAATCAGGAGCCCTGAATCCCAGATGAGTAAGTAGCAACTCACCGACTAATTGCTGGATACTGAATAGTCAGAACCAGCATTCACAGCTGCCTGTGGCATAATTTCCAAAGCTCGCAAGAACTGACGGGCAGAAAAATACTCCATTTGTCCCTGAACTTTTCAAATGTCAGGGATGTTCTCTCCCCCATAATACTCACAGGGTTAGTAATGCTAATATCTCCAGCTGCAATAAACAGCATCAGAATAGCAGTAAAATCAGAGTCCCAAGAATCAGTATCATCCCATCTAGATCAAAGAGGCTGGGATGTTTTCCCCAGATCACAGTACAGAAAAGAAAGCACCATCTACAACTAACACCCAATACAAAGCATTTATTAAGATACTAGACTAGCATAAAAACATCCAAGAGCTGCCATGATCAAGAAACTATCTGTGAAGTGTTCATGTTTACATCTCCCACGTAGTTGCAATGCATCAACCTACTTAATCTCCTGAGCTGCCTCAGTGATTCCTATCAGCCCCTCAGGCCAGCCACACAGTCCAGCAGGCCACTAGCAAAGCTGCAATCTAATTTATGTTCTGACAGAAAAATTAGAGAGGACACTGATAGAGCAACACATTCAAAGCAGAACGATGCATCTGCCATCATCTTGTGCACCGTAAATCCTATAGGGCTCACAGGAACGTCTCTAGAGAAGGTGCCACTTGCAGAAGAGTCGTGAGCAGAGGAAACCAGGCCACCAGCTTCAACGTCAGTGCAACATGTCTTCCTCTTGGTACTAACGCTGAGCGTGCCTGCCTGCCCCTGCCCTGTCTCCCGCCTGTGCCATCACTCAGGACTCAGAACTGCCATGACCAACTCCTGACTCCCAGTCTTCTTGCAAACTACTCCAAGACTGAAAGCCTGGGCTTTTAAGAAGCCTCAAAGATCCAGTTAAGGCTATTAACAGACTTCAGAAAATTGAACCAAGCAAGTTCAACAGAAGTTCAGCCTGGTTCCAAAGTCTCTCTCCCCAGACTTTAACAGGAGCCCAGGGCCACCAGCCAGCTAGCCGCTCAGCTACACCTGCTGCCCAAAGCTGGCTGCAATGAATCCCCCCCACTTGGCGCAGTAGCTCAAGACGACTGGCACATAGGACTTCTTAGTTCTACCAGCAACTTTGCTCTGCCCTTGAACGGGACTAATAAACACCTCAAGGCCATCGTGAGGATTAATTAGGTAGTATTTACAAAGTACTTTGAACATGAAAAACTTGAGCTCTCTGCGCCTCTGTTTACACATCTGTTAAGTAAGTATCGTAATACCTACCCTAGAGGGTTGATGGTAAGCTTAATTATTTCTTGTTTGCAAAGCACTCAGATCCTAGATGAACAATACTGTGGAAACATCGAATGTTATTGTTATTAGGCCAGCAGACACTAAAAAGTTCCTGACCAGCTCAAGATTCCAGGAATTAAGTGGGAAAACTGAGGAGTAGCTCTCCATCCAAGGCTGGCTTCTTTGGGCTGAGTTTTAATCAGGGAATCAATGAAGAAACAAATGAAAAAGATTTCTTTTAACCAGGGCAGGGCAAAGGATTCCAGCCAGCCAGGACCGATGTGGTGGTTTACTTGTACTGCTGTAGCACCGAGAGGCCAATTGAGCCAGGGCCCACACGCGTGTCGTGGAGGATTCCTAGCAAAACACTGGACTTCCACAGAACAGCAAAGAAAGTATTTCCAAACATTTGCAGTTGCTTCCTGCTAACAGTGCAGCTTATGAGCCACAAGGCTTTATTTTAATCACCATAAACTAATGGATGTTCAAAGGTGTTTGCTTTCATCATGGGGGCACTGCCATGTACCTTCAAGCTCCCAAGGCAATCAGTGATAAAGCTAACCACAGGAGGGCAATGGCTGCCTCTAGTTCCTTCTCAGAAGTGAAATGCATCTTCTTTCTGGAGACATCTCAGCCCACCAAATTCTCCTCTGCTCGGCATAATGAGGGCATCACTCTTTGCAGGTAGTTTCTGAAATAGCTAATTATGCTGTGCTGTGGGAAGCTGCTGCACATCCCTCATGTTCTGGGTGATCCAAGAGAGTTTAACTAGGAATAATGGGACAAAATTGTGTAAAGAATATATTAAGTTGAGCATCACGCGAAACCTCCTAGCAGGGACACATACGCATTAGGTGGTGCCTGACAAGAAACAGGAAAAGGATCATTTTAAACCGGACAGGACAACAGCAGCAAGTGAACAATCCCCCACAGGTGTAATAGCTCTTATTAATCTCTTACAGGACCTAATATTGGGATGTATCTTTCACTGAAGAGAGACGAGAAAGAAAGAAGGAGACCTTCTGGTTTATACCAATGTGTGTGTAGTATACCCAGTTGCTAGGAGTAAGAGGCAAACAAATCACAAAATGACAGCCTGGTATGGAAGAGCTTTAACCAGGCTTGAAAACAGAAGACAAAAAACACGCCATGCGGTAAAGGACCAAGAGCTAGCCTTTGCCTCGCCTTAGTCCAAAAGCCCCAGATGCAGAGAACAACTGCGGACACAGAAGCACATATCCGAACCCTCCAGCTCTAAAGGGAAGAACCTCCGTGCAAGGTCAAAGGACTCCTTTTCGCAGTATTGGAAAGTCCTGTAACTTAGGGCTTGGAAAAGATACTAGGAGCTCTTCAGTTAGCAGAAAATGAAATACTTTCAAGTTTTAACAAGAGTTGATAGCAAAGTAAGCAAGAGTTCAGGTCCAAGTTTTATGTTGCACTCCCTTCCCCATGTGAACACCTGCAGAGCAAGGCCAGTGAGAAAGGAAGAACTGTCCAGACGGAGCTATTCTTTTCACATTCTCCAGACTACATGAGAAAGGAAGAAATGTCTTTTTTCCTGAACTCCATTTTTTTTTTTTATTCAGGTCATACCACTACTTTTTATTCCTGGGCAAACACTAACAAGTGTCAGGAATGCGTCAGTGTTTTAACAGCTAATAAACACAAAGCAAAAATATATTCTAGCATATATGCTGCTTTTTCTTTCCTCCATTAATAGACTTTTGACAATCTCTTTTACAACCTCTTAGCACTCAACAGAGCAAATTCGTGCCTCAGAGACAGTTGACCCGTGCTTGTTTTTTTTGCAGGTCATTCTGATCTGTACTTTAATGCAAATGTTTTTCGAGTCAGCCTTTCAAGTCTCAAAATAATCCAGTTCTCAGGGGGAGCCAACCAGATGCACTGAGAAGGATTTTAAGAGGAGATTCCAGCAGGGCTGGGGCTAATCAACAAATCAGGATTCTGCTTCCTAGAGCTTTTTGTTTGTCTGTTTGTTTAACATGAAAGACAGAGCAGCTGATTTGAGTAAAGCAGGATGAGCAGAGACAAACCTGACCAGCACCTCTTAACAATCTCTGAGCCACAGACCAGCATCAAGAACTGCAGTGAGCTCCAGGCAAGTACTGCACCATCCGAGCCCGGGCATCCCCGCTCACAGGCTGAGGGTGCGCCAGGAGGAGGTAGCTTGCCTTCCTGAATCCGAGAGCCCCAAGCTGAAATAGGGAACTCCCGGCTGAATGCTGTACACAGCTGAACAAAAAGGTGCATCCCAAAGAAATGCCATCACTCAGGGTCTACCTCCTCTGAATGACCTGCCTGATGGCGTGAAGCTGATGTACTCCCTTGGACTTTTAAGACCTAGTCTCTTTATCATATGTGATGGTTCACAAGTGCAATGGACGCATATACAGCGCAGGATGACACGAGTTTTGCTTCCTCTCGAGGCCAAGCTAAAGAGGTGAGTACATGAACAAATAGAAGCACGCTTTGTGCATTACGTCACTCTCCTGAATCTAGGCTTACAGAACTCCCTAACAAGCACGAATAAAAGTATAGCCCCCATACCGAGTCCAGTACATTTCAACATAGGACCTCTCCCTGCTTGATCTGAGATTCACCTATCGCTCCCCACCCCCAGGAGGGAGAAGGGCATGATACAGTGAGTGAACAGAATGGGTTATTTTCATGTTGCATACATTTCAGGCTTTGCCTGAGGCACTCAAAAATAGTCTGCAAAGCTGTCTGGAATCCCTTGGCATTTGTTAGCAGCTGTCGGTCCCAGCAAGTGGCAGTGATAATGAAGAGCCTAAGTGGAAGAGTGAATTTTAAAAAAACTGGCAGTGAGGTTCCCAGCAATACAGCTAGCTCCACAGAACTACAGGCAGCACTGGGCTTTGAATCATCCTCCAGAGCTGTGGTCCAAGCAAAGGCAAGAGCTATACAGAGTACCTTGCCTCTAGCACCCGTCAGCTTTGCAAGAAGGTGGGAGTGTAACTTTTTGGCATAGGAAGGATGAAGTATGAGCACAGGCAGGTGCCTGCCCTCAACCCAACTGCCTGCGGCCTCTCGTCCCAGCTGGGCTCAGCAGGGAGAGGTCCCCTACTAGCTTAAGAACTGCTGCAAGAGCAACGCTGCTCTTAGCTCTACAGAGAAAGAGTCGCATTTAAAAGAGGGTAAAAATCACAGAACACGACACTGTTCTTTCCCTGTTGAATCTGAGCGCCCTACTATCTGCATGGTATTTCTTCTCACAACACACTCAAAGGAAGAAGACACGACAGGAAACATACTCCGAAAGCTTCATGTCACAGTGATATTTGTGCAGCCAAAATTCTACCCACACACTCATGCCACGTTTTCCGTTAGCTGACTCCAGTTTTCCCAAGTACGTTCCCCACAGGAAACAAAGGAATCAGAACCTGGGCCTCTGGATTTGGCCCTCCGTGACTTGTCCCAGATCACACAGGCAGTCTGGAGCAGGGCATGGCACGCTAACCACTGCACTGTCCATCCCCACAAGATTAAGTGCATTTTCAAGACACCACTTTGGATAAACTTCATTGGACAGGATCATAAATTCTGTCTAAATAAAAATTAATGATACTAATAACAAAGAGAATCCACAAATCTTCAATGAAACCATTGAGTATTTTGGAAGACAAATGACTATTGCTGAGGCTACCGGAGAAGCCCTGAACCATATCCACAGTAAGTATAAAGCAACAGTGCTCCATGAAGCTAGGGGAATGGTGCCATTTTGCTTCCCCAGAGGACCTAGCCCCTTTTGAGTTTTACAGAAAAACCTTCAGTGGCTGTATATGGTCTTTTCTTGTCCTTAAGTCATTACAAATGGCAATAAGTAATCACCACTATCACAGACAGGGCACCAGGGCAGAGGAAGGTTATATGGTTTGCTTTGTGTTGCACAATCAAACAGAGAAGATCAAAAAAGAAAATTCAAATCTACCTTGCCAGTTGGTTGCCCTAACCTACAACCTCCAGTCTTCACCGTGTATGGACCAGGACTGTCAGACAGCAACAACTTTCATTCCAGCAACAGAATGCCTGGCTGCAGCTGCATCTCCATCACAGTACGCACTGCAGCTCCAACAGCTTCCTCAGAGGTGGGGGGAAGGCAGAGGGAAGTAGAAAGCAGGAGGAATCACCATCCCTTTCTCCTCATTGCCATTCCTCTGAACAAACTCACTAGAGCGAAGCATGAGACGCAAAAGCAATTTCTACCATTACAAATGAAACCTTCCCCAGCGTCCCAGTAACTTAATACACCAGAGAGACCTCACCTGCTTTCTTGAAATTTTCCACAGAAGCAGCGCTCTGGACCCAACCTTCCAGCTCTGTTCCCTTGTGTACAGAGTTATGCAAAACTGGCTCTTCAAAATACAGGTATCTGCCACTTTCGGCTACTCTGTGAAGTGGATCCCTCGATGGTAGAATAATTGACTGGCAGGCTGAGAGACAGGTGATTGGCAGCATAATTGAAGCAATGTCCCTTCGGTGATGAAGGGATCATGTAGCATCTGTATTATCCTGAAGGTCTCTGCTATTCAATCTTCTTTCTTGCTGTCTGGATACAGCTCTTCAGTGCCCAAACCATCCAAATACGAAGACGACTGAAGAACAAAACGCTAAAGCCTCACCACATGGCAGGAGTGCAAGTTGCTTTCCCACGGCAGACCTGGACAGGAATGCACAGGGATATAAATATACCTCTGTTCAGTCAATGTATACCATAAAAACGATCTACTGAACATATGCTTATACATTTAACTAAAGTAACAGATGAAACATACATGTTTGTGTATATACAAACACAGCATATGTGGTTACACAAGAGGTCAGCATCATTGTGAAACAGCTACGTGTTCCCACAACACGTGGATGGGCAGTTTTGTATCCAGTGCAGGATCTGATTCCTTCCTAGAAGAAGAGATGGCCCTTGTTTCTAACAGCAAGGACTCCAGTCTTGAGAATCCTCCAAAGCTTTCTCAACCCAGACTACACACCTTGCAAGAGCCCCCAGGCTCATGCTGTATTTTATGGTGAATTCGGAGGCACCAAGGGGCTTTTGAGTGCAGCCACCTGCCAAGTCAGCAGTAGAGGACAAAGGCCATGTCTTTTTCCTGGCAGAGGTTTCGAACCCTTCCTCCATCTACCCCTGCCGGAGGGAGTGCTGCAGAAATTAAGGGTGCTTCTGCTACACTATTAAATATATAAATGAAAATAGTCCCTGAGCTCATCCATTTTCAGACTAGCTAATTTGTCCCCAGGGACTGGCTAGAGGGGACGGGGGGGGGAACCAGCACTCTCTCTTCTGTTACAAAAATAACAAAAAGTGATGAATGACCCTCACTGCTCAGGATGGGAAGGAGCAGCTTTTTTCAGACCGAGATAAATTACTCCTGTCACAGCAGGTAGCATAGCGACTTACCCACAATATACCCAGGCCAGCTCCTCGGCGACCTGGCTTTACCAGCCTCGCTTATCTCATCTCCAAAGATTTTGTCTTGTTTAAAATCAAAATGAGACCAACTGGGGAACAAGAGGCGAGGCTGCGTCTGCTCACAGCAGCAGGCGAGCAGGTCAGCCAGGGATTTGAGGAGACACATTTACATCACCCGGTGCTCGCTGTTAGGAGTGGATGTAAGGAGCTCATAAAGGAACCTTTGTGCAGCGCACAGAGACAACAGGGCTCCATCACTCCCGCCAAACCCATACGCATCTCCAAATATTCCTAAGTGCCACCTATTGGCATTTTTTCCTATTAACTTTCTACTAACCTGTATACAGACAAGAAGCATTCTGTTTATGGGCAGTAACTAGAAAATTGTGACTCATATGGAAAAATAACAGCACACGTGAGACACATGAGCCCAGCACTCAGTGCTGGGTTTGAAAAGGGCTGGCTGGTTTTGTTTCTCCCCCCGCCCACCCCCTGACTGTGGAACACCCGTTACCCGCCAGGCATCTAACTACACGTATGAGCTAACAGATTCATTTATTCAGGACAGGGAATTGATAGATTTGATTTTCTTTTCATAAGCTTTCCTCCCTGAGCTACATTTCTCTTTTCATTAGCGTGCTGATGGAGGAATAAACTTTTAACTCCTAGGATCAGACCTGTCAAACAGAAGCTCCTCTGCTACCCAGGAAAAGAAGGCAGCCGGGGCAGAGGTGAGCTCCCCTGAGCCAACCCTCAGTCACACCTCGTGGTTGTGCTTGCAGGGCTTAGGTGAGCTTTCCGGGGGGCTTATGTGCATGCACAACAAAAACCACAGACTACATTTCTTCCATTTTGCATAGAAAGATTCAAAAATTTTCCAGTGCTTCTTTGTGCACACAGCCTCTCTGCTCATTCATACAGCTTGTTTTCTTCCATCCCACACGAAGTTGCCTGCTTTGCATGCACACGTACAGATGTGCATTACGGCCACTTACACACAAAACATGTACTTTATGGCTTTTAATCTTCCTTACCCGCAAATATACTTTACAGATGAGATATATATCTAAGGGAGATCTATTCCTGCACACAAAGTCATTCTTATCCCCCCCCCATCCATCTTCCAACATGACTCATCGTGGAGGTGAAAGATCCCTAGCAGAAAAAACTTAGCTTGCCCTTACAAAACCAGCTCCCTTCCCTTGTTCCACTTCTTTGTTCCGGTTTAACAACTTTAGGGCCAGATGATGAACATGGTGCATGCAAAAGCCAGCCAAGCTCTGATCAATAGTACTTGACAGAAAAAAAAAAAAGTAACCAGCCCTTTTCCACTTTACAATTTAAATTTGGGCCTTCCCATCCCCGTGCTACGAGGGGAAAGTATTCACTCTCCTGAAGGGTACAGACTCGATAGCATCTGGCATTGTAGTCTTGCAAATGAGAGCAGCACTGAGTTTATCCACACGTATAAGAAAAACCCCTAAGAGTCTGGAGTTCAGTTCTGAGTCATACCCATAGGTCTAGGCAACTAATGCAAGGCTGAACCAAATTATTATGAAGATTTTGGACGAAGACTGTTCCTGCACAGGAGCAGTGAGACCCAAGGAGAGAGGAGAACCCCACGGACACATCAAGGTGCTACTTGAAGGACGAGTGTATGACTTTAAATCAATTTTCTACTCAAGACAAATCCTTCTTACCCGAGTGAAATACAACACCCCAAACACAAAAGGGAAAGTGAGTGAGACAGAAATCCCTTTTCTGGTTACCTGGGGCCCCACAGATCGTGAAAAAAAAAAAAATAGATACCATCCTAGATAATCCAACCTAACGAACTTCAGCGGGAGGAGAGTTTGAGACATCAGTTTAATGCAAAAGAAATGCAATTTTGTCAGTACCACGCAACGCCCTTTGCTGCAGCCTCATCCCATGGGGGCAGGTGAGGTGGGTTCTTCGGCCACAGGGAGCTGAACGCAGCAGCCTGGTGCTCACTCAGCCCTGTGACCCCCAGGAGCCAAGCTCTGAAATGGTAAGTGTTTGGCATGTGGATTAACGCTCTGCATCCCACACTTCATAATGAAACCTGGGGGCTAAAATAAAGCCAATCCAGTCTGAGATAAGGAGAGAACAGGACCAGACTTACATGGCCTAATGGCCACACTCTGCTCAAAGTTACACTGGGAAAAAGTTGGATGAATCCTTCCCTTGTCAGAAGGTTTTTCCTGCTCCTGGGGAGAGATGACTGAGGAGGAGTCATGGGAGCTGGTCTTCCAGCCTATACTCCTTTAGGGCTGGGCAACTGAGTCATTTGGGGTAACACCAACTCATTAATTCCTTTCTGCCACCACATTGGGAATGATGCTGGTGGTTCTTTGCTCAACAGCCTGTGCAACTTGGTAATTCCTGTGTAAACAGGGTGTGAAATGGCACAACATCAGATGGGGTTTCTCCCCACTTTGCTAATTATGCTTTCTGCTGGTTCGCACTTTGTCATTTTTCACATCGGCACAAACTGCATCAGTAGGACAGAGCTCGGCCTCAGAAAGCAACACAATTTGCTTCGACTTGAGTAGAAAATTTGCCAGAGGCTGTACTGTCAGAAGGGGAAGAAAATATTGCATATGATAAACCATCACTGCAGTAACTAGTTATTTTTCATAGCCGTAAGTCCCACACAGGGCTAATGGAGATGGACAAACAGCATAAAGCAAAGAACAAGTTTGTTGTATCAACCAGCCACCAAGTAACCCTCCATGGATGGATTATAGTGAAACTTTACTGACAAAATCTGTCAGTATTTCCCCCCCCTTTTTTTTTTTTTTTTTTTTTGACTTTTTGGCTGGCCCTATTCTGTGAGCACATCACCACAGCTGCTTCACCTTGGAGTTAGTTCACATGCAAGGGTGCATATGCACTGGTGGCCCCAACAGCCCCAGTTAATTGTCCAAATGCCTGCTCGTTTCCCCTGTGCAGGCCTGGCAACCGTCACCAAGCCGTGTTGGTTTGGTGCCAGTTTTAGCAGCATCTCAAAGAGCAATTTTGAAAGTATCACAGATGTGACTGCCACATGCTGAAGTCACCTTTCTGAAGTGTTATTTGCAGGAGTGGTAGGCATGAATTTAATTCTTTAATTTGCCACGCTAACTTTCCCCTCTGAGCATGACCACAGCTGCAGCAATCACAGGAACCAAAACAGACAAGCTAACTCCACCTCAGGCTTTTTTGGGCTTTTTACCCATCTCTTCTCAGCCACCACAATGAGCCCTGTCTGGTACTTTCAAAGCAGAGTAGTGCTTCTGACTTTCCTTGTGTCTTCCAGGGTTAATAAACCAAGAGGTTTGTGTGCAAGGAGTAAATACGCACATTTAGCATGATACCCTGCCTATCGCAGACCAGAGACCTTCCTCCATACTAATGCCTGCTTGAACAAGAGCAGTCTCTTAGAAAATTACCTGATCTTGATACAAAAAGTCTGCATTCACACAGAATCCATTACAGTCCTTTGTCAGTTGTTCCAGGAGGTAATTATCATCAGAAGTTAAAGTATGTACCTTCTTGGTTTGAATTTCTCTCAGCTGAGCTCCGTACCCCTGGACTTGCTCTTGTTTTATCCCAGGAAAGCAGAAGGAAAATTAGCTTTATTGACTTACAGCAAGTTACTCTTCATTTATTCCAGGTATACAAGAGGAGAATCAGCCCCACTGGAGTTACTGCTGATTTACAATAGGTAAGTAGGTACACAATTGCTTCTAGTGATTTACAACAGTTACCTGTTATTTATTCTAGGTATTTAAGGGTATATCCACATGGGGGCCCTAAGGAAAATTAAACCAATTTAATTTTAAAGTGGATTAGTTAAACTGTGTTAGACCATGACACAAACCCTCCTCCTATTCAGAACTGAAGAGGCCTCAATTCATTCTAGTTCATCTTAACTCCTTCCCCAGTGAAGAGACTCAGCCCAAGCAGAGGTACTGGGGAATTACAACAGCCAAGTAGGAGGAAAATTGGTGCCACTCATTTCAAAAGCTATCATTGCTGCTTTACACCAGGAAGAAGAAAGTACATCCCACTGACCTCAGCGGTGTAAAACCTCCAACTTGCACCAGAGAGTCCTTACAGCATTAATCCAAGACAGATCTTCCTGCTCAAGGCAGGTTAAAAGAGTGCAGAAAGCAATCACAATCTTTATTAATTCCTAGCAGCTCGTTCCCAGCGCCTCTGGCCAGCCCTTCTGCTCCTCAGCCTGCTCAGAAACAGCCATTCTGCAGTGGGGTGGGTCGGGGCTATTACACCTTACTTAACATTCCTGTTTAAAGCACTCCGGCTTAGCTGCTTGATCTCTCTTCCCAGATCTTCGGGTTTTATCTGAAGGAGTGCGAGGCTGAGGAAGTGCCAGGGCCCTGCCGAGCAGCCCCGCAGTAACCTCTGTGGTGCGGCGCAGACCATGGAGCCAGATGAAGCAGACTCGAGGCTGTAGGAAAGCAGGCTACGAGCCTCCCGTGCCTATACTGGCTTTCAGCCACAAAACAGCCCAGAAAATCTAGCAGCACTGGGAACGGATTCGACATCTCAGGAATGCCCCCTTGCAAAAGCGATTAGGTAGCTGCCAGGGCTCTCCGACATCCAATTTGAGAACGAGCCTGGCTGGCGTACACAGGTTTCCTTAGGGAGACCCATGCTCCATGCTGAAGGCCGATCTCCCACCCCCCCGCAGGAAAGGGAGCGCAGCCCTCAGGACAGCGTGAGATGACAGCTGGGATCTAGGAGGGAGAGCCTTCGCTTCCAGCCAGGTCAGAAGCAGCACGGAACCGACCATGAAAAGCCTCGATACTCTTCTTTCACTCTCACACATCTCCCGCCTCATGCTTTGTTCCATGCCTTTCTCTCTCCTTCCTGGTCACCCCCCCACAGCACTTCTGTTTCAGGCCATCTCCTTTACCATCTCAGCTCACATGTTACTCCTTGTAGAAGAGAGCAAAATCTCTTTCCCCCTTCACTTCACCTGCTTTTCTATTACATCCCATCTTTTCTCTGTAACCATTTTCTCTCGTTGGTGCTGTCGAGCACGCCCAAGAAAACAGCTGGCAGTGTGAGGTCACAGGAGGTGCTACCGAACAGTGTAAGCAAAAACACCTAGGCCAGTTCCTAGCCACAGGACCAGCTTGCCTAGGTAAAAGATGAAGGAAGACAAAATGCACACAAAGACATCCCTAATAAAACCAGTTACTGCTAAACAGGGAAGTGACCTTTTTCCAAAAGAAAAAGATGCTCTTCAGCATTCAGCTGCCATTTAGCTACATGCATTTAAAGCATTTATGAACTTCTCTATCAATTACCAGGCTGGAATGTGAATTTTGGAAGGAACTGGCTATTTACAGATGACAAGAAGCTTTTTTATGTCCCTTTCTCCCCTTTAATGAATAGCCATCTCACAGATGAAGGGGCTAGGTTTCCTACAGCAATTACGTTTGCAAGCACAACATTGTGCCTGACGATGATGACCCTCTTGTGTGCTACAAGTAAAGGCTTCTGAGCTCCTAATCTGAGCTGATCTTTTACAGCTTTATGGCAGCCTCATTAACGGCTTGTGGGTTTCACAGACACTGTAATTGTTCTATCATTTCAAAGTTATGAATTCCAAATGATCAGATATTAATTAAAATTTCCCTTTTGATTTCAGGGCAAGAATCCATCTGGGAGCTTGGCAGGTCTGGTGAGGGAACTGACATGCCAAAGCAAGGGCAGACTTCCTGCAGCTATGCAAAAGGCCGGTGTCCAGGGACATTTAACACAGCTGTTTGCATCAGCCTTGGGTTTGGTACACACCTGCACTGTCCACCTGGGCAAAACACTTTTTGCTCATTAAACAAGAGACTTAAAGAACGCTTTGGCTTTTACAATAAGCTGTAAGTGTACATTACACAAAGTCAAGTAAAGTAAAACTCTCAGATATGGGTGTGATTCTAAGGACAGAGCGGTGCAATCACTGCTATAGATAAGAATCAAATGACATTTTCCAAATCTAACAGACTATGCCAAGTATGATGATACACTTTTTTTTTCTTCCAGTTCCTGGCGTTGCCTTGTTTTATGAGAAACTCAGCCTTCAGAACAACAGAGCAAAAATTCAGCTTCCTGTCCTTGGGCTTTTGTAAGAGTCTTGTAGAACTGACTAGTGTAAGTGTTCAAAATTCAGTAGTTAAAAGGGGAGAGGGCACTGTTGGAGGCAGGATGATCCTGCATTTTCAAGCAAGGGTGCTGTCTGGCTCGGATGGACTTTAAATCTAAGGACTAATCCAGTCACACTGCATATAAAGGCCTGAATTTAAATTCACCTAAGCAGTTAGGGTTCAAGGAACCTGCCAACTCCACATCAAGTCTAGATTGTAGTTTAGGACATTCAGATACAAAGGGTAACCATGCAGTACAGGCATACTCTCTACCTGCACAGCAGCTACACCAGGTGTCCAGGCCTTCCAGGTGCTTCCAGCGATACAAATAATGTAACTCCATTGCCTTCAGACACAGGAGGTCTGGATGAAATGCAGCCTCTGAAGTCAAAATCTGGTCTCTAGCTGTCTCGACATGAGCACCTCAAAACCACCAAACGGACTAGCGGAGAGTATCAGTGCTGCAAATACCTGGAAAAAATTAGGGGGAAAATTTAACAATACGTGGGTCTTGGACTGCACTGTTGAACAGAGGTGAATTTCACCTTCAGTGAATTACAGCACAGCAGAACTCTGTTTTTTTTTTTTTTTTTAAATATACAACCTAATTGCAATCTAAATGCAGTAGAACCCAGCAGAAACAGAGCAGCCTGGCAGTATCTCTTTGCATTAGCTGCTGGGTTACGAGCAAGGGAGACATTTATTGCCCCATACATTCCCAGTATAATCACTTAACTGACTCAATCCGTGCACCATACTTCCTAGATAATGGGCTGAAGCATCACCTATTAGTCCAGCTGTACCTTGCGAGCAGCTTTGAAACTGCAGAGGCAAGTAGTACATGGAGTCCTAGGTGCTGCAGCCTGCTCAGTCAGGCCATCCAGAGGAAGAGGAGGTAAAAACTTTAATTGAAAAGCCTAACCTTATATTCCAAGACAAATGAGATTTCAAGACCCAATTCCTGCTAGATTTTAATGAGATTTAAGTACTTAAGCTGCTCTGGAAACCCCTACAGACAATAAAAAGCACTGCGGGTTTCATATGTACCCAGTGGTATGGACATTTGGAAACTAGAAGAAGCAGCAGGCTGCTCTGGGTGAATACTCTTTTCCCTCCCAGCCCACCACAGTCTGCATGCATCCAAAGATTGTGCTGACTTGTTAAATGCGACAGAAAGTTCCTGAGTCCCCACTGAAGCTCTTGGCTTTACCTTCTGTTAGGTCACCAGCTCACCAGAGAACCAGGTGAACTATTTTCACTGCTCTAACCCCGTTTTCCCATGAGCATAACAGTCTGGGCCCTGGAAACACAATTCCACAGCACAGTAGCATCTAATATTGGCAGGCACAGATCCTTGTCTGTCTCTAAGAAGCTGATAACCTATATGATATTAGTTTCCAAAGGAAAAAAAAACCATGGGCCTAATCCTTAGCTGAATTAGTACAGCTTGAATAAAATAATGTCTTAGCTAGGTCCTAGAGAGCACCATAGGCAATCATCGGCAAGTAAAAACAAGACATTCACCAGTGGACACAACTGAGAAGGTCAGACAGGGATCAATACGACTGTATTGCATCTGGAAACGCCAGCCACAGAGCGTGCGTTGTTAGGCACTACCTCAGCACAAGTGAAAAACAGCCCTTGCTTGGAGGACATCAGCGTGTAGAAAAGAAATGGAAAACGAAAGAAAACCTACTCACTTGACATCATTTAAGAGTCTGACAAACAGTCCAGACATCTTCCCTGTTAGAACACGCTCCCTTGATCACAGTGACGACAGCGCAGATGTCACACACCAGCATACACGGTATTCACATCATACCTAGTAACTGCTGCTTAGAGGGTTACGCTCTTCCCCTTATCCTAAAAGGGCTTGGCCTCCTCCTTCAGGAGGCTCCCCCCAAGTCTCCAGACAGCCTGTTCCATGCTCACTAGTTCTCAAAGCCAATTGTCCCGCCATCCTGTGCTCCACTCATCGCACCCTAGGTGAAGGTCTCTGCTGCCTCAGCTTTGTGTCTTCCCCCTGGGTAAGGAGGATGCTCTTTGTCTGGCATTAGGAGGAATTGTTCAGCCACACAGACATAATTAATCCAAGAGAATATCAAGAGAGAAGGCAGACATAATTACATAGCTGTGCTTGAGAGTTAACCCTGTGTTAATTGACTACACAAAGCTTTGTCTGTGAAGAGTCTGGCTGCAGACTTTGCTGCCACCTCCACCTTTTTATAGGGCTGCTGTCACAATCCCTTTCACCTTGAGAGGGGATTATGACAAGGCTCACCTTTTGAACAAGTCTTGTTAAGAAATATGAAATAAATCTGTGAAGATTAATCTCAAAAGTCTAATGAATATTATCAGGATGATTCCCTAGTGAGATTCAACATAAGAGCTGGACACATCTTTCCTGCTGTCACTATCAGAAAGACAACAGCGTTTGGAGGCCCCAGATCCCGCCGTGCCGGAGGCTGTGCAGCCTGGGACCACAGGGCAGTCCCTGCCCTTCTGTGGGGTGCTTGCACAGTGCCTGAAGTCACGACCCCAGCTTACGGCTGGCTGCAGGTAGTGCCGTGTACCTGTGCTAGATCAGCCTTCTGAGCCAGGGGGCACGTAGCTGGAGCTGGCAGAGCACAAGACCGAAGATCACAGGCTGGCAGATCCATCACAGGGATGGCTCAGGGCGTGAGGCTGGACTCAGTGTTGCATCGGAGCCAGAACAAGTCATGCCCGCTTAGCGGAAAGGCTGAGGGTTTCTAAGGGCTTCAAAGTGCATCTCTTATGGGGCATATACATGATGGGCAGATGCCATTTGGACTTGTGCCCGCAGCTGTTCCCAAGTCACATGAAGTCACTGGTATGTCATGCAGGGGCTCACGTGAGATGGGTTTGGTCCAGTCCGCACCCGAGAAAGGACAGTCCCTGCAGAAGACAGCCGTGCTAGCCCTCCAAATGAGGCTTATATTTACTGAGTAGCTAGTATTTATTTTCTTTTTATTTCTAGGAGTGAGAAGGCAGTCATAACAGAGGAAAACAAGCAGATCAGTTTTCTGCTGAGTTTGCCGCAGTAACGAGCGCTCCATGAGAGGCACTGTGTGCTGCTGTTTCACCTGGCAGCTCTCCTTACTGCCTCTACCCACCCCCTGGGGCTACCTCCCAGGCCCATTACTGTCCTGGCAAATCTGATGGCTCTTCAATGAGGAAAGCTCTTTTCTGCCAACAGAATTGTTTATTTTCTCCAGAAGCTGTGTGATAAATCAACCTGACACGTCCTAGCCTCCATGAAGCCGCCTCAGCTGTAAGAATAGCATCGTGCGAGGTTTCGTCTGCACTGCTTGGTACATTCTCAACATTTAACTTCTATTTGCAACAATGACTTGAGCAAGCTGAGATGGATGAGGGTGACAAGTTAACATCCTCTGCCTTCCCCTCCTTCACTTAAAGCTAGGAAATCCATCCTGTCTGCTATTACAGCCCATCACAGTACTTCCGGGATCACACCAGAAACATACCCAATGGGAGATGCATGCTTTACCTCCGAAACCCTCCCTATCAAAGCACAGCTACCCCAGTGCCTCCAGGGAACTCCGGGCTACATTCCCACCTGACATGGGTCAATGCAAGACTGCACAGAAACTGCTCTGACTGGCACCTGAGAGAAAGCCAGACCACCAAACCCCTACTTCTTTGTTCCTGGTTTGGACAAGAGCTACAAGGCGCCTGCTCGCATCCATTGTGAAGATAAACAGCAGAGCATTTCTAAAGAGGGTCACTCAGGAATATAAGGGCTGTCCAAGATTTGGATGCCGCATACACTATCAGTTACAGTTGGAAATGCTTACATGCTTTTTTCCTGTAGGATTTTCTTCCTTTAAGACATAAGATGACAAAAAGTTAACCAGCAATCTGAACGTAAGCCACCCTAAATATGCCCTAAGAACACAAAGGCCCTAACTCATGTTCCAAGGCCCCAGACACTATTCTGATGCAAACACTCCTACTAACAAAAAAGGGTTTGTATTATCATCCCTTGCTCAGAGATGTCAAGCTCTCAGCTGACTTACTAACAGGCACTTGAGCTAAGCTGTTAAAACTGGGATGGGCACAAGCTGGGAGCGTGCCCTGGTACAGGTGTTAGTACCTATCCGGATGGTCCCACCTACAACTTCAAACGGTATATACATTTTCTCAGCACATCAGCAGCTATGAGTTTGCACAGTCCCTTAATCCCTGGGCAGAAGATCCCCATCATCTGTCCAGTACAAGGCACATTATTAGCAGATTACATTTGCAGCAGGTAAAGGTCATTTTTAATGCTTTTAATGAATGAAAAAATGGATTTTCCTTTCAGATTTCCAATTTGCATGAAGCTTGACTGTGAAAACCCTACCTGATAAGTAATATGCATTGAAAGGCAGATGTACAACCTGTTCAGTTCTCTAAAACAGAAGTCAGAAGGGACGAATTGTAATGTACAGTTGTCCAGTGCAGATTTAGAAGCCAGTCTGAGCAGAAAATACAGACCACATTTTCAAAAAAAACTCCAAAGTTAAAAATTTATCTGTAAAGAGTAGGTTTATTCAGACTTGCTGTCCTCCAAGTACGTAGCTACTGGCTTTGGCTGGACAAATACCACCTTTGGCTGCACAAATGTCACAGGGTATCATTTATTATCATTTATTTGGTCTCTTCTGCATGAATTTTGCTGGACATTACACATTCATCTTCCTGCTCAGCCTTGTGATTTGATTACGACATGTTTGCTCATGCTGTGGACAGGAAAACACTTCTTAAACCTCCCTACAAGTAGATATTCTCCAAGTCTGAGCCACACAAAGTTTACTGACATTTTCTCTTTCCCAGTATGGTTTTATTCTGCCAACAGAAGAACTTACACGGACCAAAGGCAGCTGGGAATTTCTCACCCAGATCCTCCCTACCTCCACCTTTGCTTGCTCCTCTATCTCAGGTCTGCTGCCTGGAACAGCCTTCTCCTGACAACCCTACTATAAGGCCCAGAACCACCACAGGGCAGGAAAAAAGAGAGGAACCAAGCAGGGGTGAAAATATCTGCTTGTCACTGCTGTTTCTGAACTCATTACCTTGAAAGGTGACACCCTGCAGGTCCAACACAATCAGTGAAAGGCGGCTGGAAGACGAGCGCCCCATGAGACTGCAAGAGTGCTTATGACAGGTGTGCTCAGACAATTCCCGGTGGCTGGACAGCGTGGCCAGGCCCCAGGTCCCTCTGCTCTTCAGGACATAAGTGACAGCACTGCACTGCAGAATATCAGACAGCCCAGGGCTGATCCACGGGAGCCAACAGGCAGCTCCTGTGCTGACCACAGAGGAGTCCGGTCCTTCCTTCCTGGGAGCGGCACCCAGCTGGTGGCTGCTCTGGCTTCCCTCAAGAGCAGAAGTGAGGAAGAGCAGCTCTTCATCAACAGTACTGGGATGAAATGACTCATTATCGGGTAGGATTCCTTTCAGGTTCTCACATGAGCTGAGAAATTGGAAACACTGAAGCCCTTTGCTTTGTACAGTATTTGTTCTCTTTTCTTTAGTATTATTTAAAATGTAAGCCCAGCTACAAGGTAGTTCTAAATAAATAAGTGTAGTAGAGAGACAACTTCAGCTTTATTATCAGGCTCCACACAGCTCCCCTAAATTGCATTTGTTCTTTCATGTGTCTCCAGTCTTTCTTCTGCATTGTATAGCACCTCTGCCTCTCCAAAATGATAATAGAAACTGCATCTTTGATAAGGCATCCTTCTGTTACTCATTAGCGCTGAGAAACAAGTCAGAGAGGCATTAGATGTACAGCCAGAGTGACCCAGCTCTCCATGACAAGGAACAACCACATGCTTGTTTAGACTTGCAGTTCTTTCAGCTCTGCACCTCAGTTTGTCTCCTGTAACACAGCAAACAGATCTCAGCAGGGACCTCTAAGATCTAGTATTTCCCTCTCCCCAAAGAGGCTAAGTTCCCCAGGGAGGCATCACAGCCAATCATGGTGTGCACACCTCGAAATCTTGCAAGAAAATCATATTTTGTCCTGAGACCTCAGCTACGGTCAGAGCAGGCTCAGCCTCCCAGGATGCACTGGCTATAGAAAGTATTGTTTATCCATATGGTTGCCTGCCATGGTGTGGACTTGGCACTAAGGGACATGGTTTAACGACGGGACTCGGAAGGTTAGGTTGATGGTTGTATTTGATGATCTTGAAGGCCTTTTCTAACCTAAATGACTCTATGATTCTATCCTATGATTCTACGCACAAACCTTTATGCTAATACAAATTCTTGTCATTTTAGTAAGATACACTAATGCAACATACTCCCTGAGAAAAAAAACTCGTGGAAGTAACAGGTGTCTCCATGAAATATGAAATAAAGTGTCAGTTCCTCAGTAAGACATTTCCTCCCAGACTGAAGCACTCTAATACAAATAGCACAATGTCCCAAGGTAGCTACGGTACGGATACACAGCACTTTCATTCTCACCATAGATTTGCCTTCTTGTTAGATTAGAGCAGCCACAGGAACATACTGTCTTCCCACTCAGTGAAGAAAATAGCAGGTTGTGGCAGTTCCTAGCTATTCTGCAAGGTCTTGTCTGTCCTAGAGAATCAACTTGTCATGTACTAAAGGCAAAACTCTTTGGCCAGAAGCCAGTCTCCAATGCAAAGCCAGAATAATCCATTCGAAGGAGTGGAAATACGCTGGAGGAGCTGACATCAGCATCTGGCCCAGGCCGCTCAGCAGTTACTTAGCACATGGTGGTTTTATGAATGTTGCGTTTTATCTCAGCAATCACATTAGCCCTGTGCTCAGACATTTCAGTTGCTAGCCTTAGCTTCCAGAAGCACAGCATCTCTGAATATGTTACAGGGTTGGTAGGAGAGCAGTTGGAGGATTTTCACTGCAAAACAAATGCAAGCTGTTTAGGGCTCCTTAGCAGATGATGCTTGAAGTTGTCTGTGTTGCCTAGCATCTTTCTTTGCAAATCACCTATTGCAAAGACACGCGTGCACAAACATACATGTACACATCACATACAAACATTTGCGCACAGAGCACAAAGTGGATGCTCTAGGAGCTTGTCAAAATTCGAGGACTTTCGTAACCACGTAGGTGTAGCAGTGTAAGAAGCTAGCACACGACAGCTGTCGTTGCAATCAGCACCAAGAAGGGGAGACAGACCTTCACGGCCAGAGGCACGAGCCTGTACTGATCACGCACCGCCATGTGCATAAATTGGATTCAGAGGAGATCAGGCCAGAAGGCCGCTGAGGCAAGCTGCGCTGCAGTTGAAATGTGCACTGCATTGGCATAGGATTTCCCGCCCCCAAACAGTTTCTACACTGGAGGTTTGCCCTAGCACAGCAAGCAGATGAGGTGGAATTCAGGGTCTAGCCTGAAGCCCCCAGTGGGCCAAAGGGAAGCATCTCCTGGCAGCAGAGCTGTTACCCAGACTGGCCAGGGAGTCCATCACAAACCCAGCTCCAGGTTTTCTGACCTTGCATCTCAGCTTATTGCAAGTCTCTAACGCTGATCTAACACAAAGTTTACATCAAAAGGGCAATGCAGTTCCTCCGATTGCTGTCCAGTCTCTCATGGCTTAAACAGGTATTGTGAGCACAGACTGTATTTTCTGTGTTTCTATAAGCATTAATGAGTCAGACAGAAGGCTGGCTCTGCTATGAACAGTCCAAGGAAGAGCTGGTAACACTGCGGGTAACAAAGGCCTAGATCCTCATCTGGAATGAGATGACATGACATGCCCCAACAAACCAGTGTCCTGGCTCTAATCTTCATTCCTGGGGCCAAGCACAGTACTGGAGATCAGAGTTTTGCAGAACCCAAGACAGGGTAGACTCCATTTTGCCCAAGCTCACACAAAAACACACTCAGATCATTAGAGGAACGCGCCTTTGCTAGAGCATAAGATTTTCCTTGCCCTCAGAAAAAGAAGCTTCCTGATTACTGGTCTTTAAAGAAAAGGGCAAGTAACCTTGGAGTGGCAGGGGAGGAATTACAACACCAGCATCCACACTCTGAGCACAGGATCACTACTCATTTTTTTTCCCCCTCTGATTTTCCCCAAGTTATTTTGTTTGTATGTATCAAAACATGAGTGATTACACTCTAGAAAAGCAAAAATTCTGTTCAACTTTCCCAACATAAATTACAATTAACAGCCAGAGTTTCACTTTAAGGCAGTTGTTTCTAAAGATTCTTTAGAAACAATTATTTGAGAGGTCCACGATAAACGAGCATCTGGCCGTGCAGGGATGTTGTCTGCCCTTGGCTCCTACGGATGGCATGCAGGAATACAAGGTATTCAGCACCTCGCAGAATAAGCCAACAAAAGCATCAGTTGATTTGGTCAGGCACCGTGATAACTTCCCTTACGCAGTCCCACTGATGCTGCTGCACTTAAGTGCCTTCTCTGGGTTTTGCTGCTGCATTTTGCACCAGCACTGGCATACCTCCTACCGCATGTGCATTTCAGTCCATCCCTCTCTCCACATCAACAGAGCAGCAGGGACAATTCAGCCCATGATCAGTCCCATAACATCTGGGTGTGTGCTCAACACAATCACTGCATTACCAGTAAGCTTAGTCATTAACTCAAAGTATTTCATCATAGCTTTGATAAGTGCTTTGGGATACCTGGACTTCAAAGCATCAGGCAGACAAAACGACATCACACTATTATTGTTTTCTGTTATTCATAACAAAGTCATCTGGTATCAGATATAGCTGTATGCCTTTTAAATGGAAAGTATTTTAAAGCAAGTAAACCTTTCTATTTGTAATTTTTCAAACAGTACATAAAAATATCATAATGCATCAAGTCTGCGCAACTGTTCTATGGACTATTATGCACTTTAAACTACCCCTGAGATGAGACAATTTAAGCAAAAAGAGCTTTTAAAAATAAAATCATTTTGCATCTAGATTGCATCATCTTGCTCTCTGCCCGTGCTTCACAAACTCAAATAACTTCCTCTAATATTCCTTTTGATCACAAAGTAAAAGAACAATAGTCTTTAATGACCACCAGACGCTGAAGTGCTGGGACTGCCTGACAAGTGCAGCACAGTCAGTCAGCGCAAGATTCTTTAAAGTTCTCCATTCCCATCTAGTGCCATCCAGCTGCCACAGGGTAGTCACACACAGACCTGGACTGGCTCTGAACAACCTGCTTTGCATTCTAGAAGCTATTTTGCCATGTCGGGGAGAGATCCTGCCCAAACACGCACCTCAGTCACACAATTCAGCCTCAGCCAGAGCTAGTCTAAGCATCCTTACAGCATGCCAAATCACGTATTACAAACATACCCTTGCATCAAGTTACCAAATTTCCAGGTGATCCAGCAGCACTGCTGGCTATTTGGCAGTGTCACTACGAACCCTTCTGTAAGGGCTCATGTGCAGGTGAACATGTGAAAACTTGGACAAGGCTCTCTAGCAAATCTGGTCCCAGCACGGGCTGAACAGGAATTCCTATGTCCATGACTAGGAATTTGGACACAGAATAGAATAGGGCCACTAGTAATCCTCCTCAGAACCATTACCCATTGCTAATGAATGTGTCAGGGTGGTGGATATCTCAGGTCCTAAGGGACATCTGTGAATAATGCAGGGTGGCTTCCATCTGTCCTAGCCAGGTACCTCAGGGCATTGTGTATAGCAATTATTATGCAGTTTGCTGTAATAAATTGTTATAATGGTAAACATGAGCAACGTTAAGGGTAAATAACTGACTCCGGCCTGTAACTGCAGATTTTGACCCGAAGTTTATTCACGATGTCAACTGTGTCCCAAAATAAGTGAATGCCACTCAGTTCTGTAGGCACCTTCTCTGTCCTGAACCCATTACTCCAGTCAGACGGCAGAAGTCAAAAATCATCACATTTCCTGGCAACTGAGAAGTTACATAACAAATTTGTTTATCTCAACTGCTATATACGCCAAATTACTACTGCTTTGCAGATGCTGGGCATTAAGGTTACAGGGTAAAGTGAAAGGCAGCCAGTGTTCCCATGCAGTAATTGACAGACAACATTACCACAACACTGAGACAGGAGTTGATTTTCCCTCCGATTAGACTCATCTCTGCCTTAAAACATGTATAGTGACATCTCTTTACCTTGAAGCTGTAAGATAGGGCTACTCTGGGTGTTACATTGCTAGGGGTGAGGTTCTTAACAGGAAAAATCAAAATAAAGGTACTCTGAATAGGGTAGCAACAGCGAATGTGGAAGCAAAGTGGAATACAAAACCATTGACTATTTCTTTCCACAGATGCTTATGTTAGGCCTTGTATAAGGGGTTAATATCAATGCTCTTAATCTCTTTATACAGTCACCCTGCTGTAAAGGGGCACCTCTTCCCTCTCACACTAAAAGGAGCACAATCATAACAAAAGTTGGCTGGCAAGGAAAGGATGTGGGTCTGACCCCTCAGCAAGGTTGCTGAGGATGACACGCTGCACTCAAAGACCCACAAGACAACGTGTTTTCATTTTCAAAATCTGAGGATTTTCAGCTGGCTGGCCACAGCTGTGGACTTGCTGCCTGTNATTACTTTTTCCCCCCCCCCCCCTCAAATTGCTGTTGCTGCAAAGCACAAAAAGGAAGAAATCGAGCCCTTCAGGTTTGGTTTCTCGGCAATCCCTCCTGACCCTGGCATAGGAACAGACATCTCCGATAGACTTACTAAATATTAGAATCTTTATAAAAAAGGAGATCTCATCTCCAGTTGTGACTACCTGACACATTTTTATAGCCCTTTTCACCAAGCATCACTTCTACCCTCAGGAGAGAAAGTCAGACCTGGCTATAGAAGGCTTCCTGGTAAGACATAAGAAATTAAGCAGCCTTATGCTGGTCTGAACAGAAACAGCCTGAGAGGCAGGAATGGGACAGGTGGTCACTTTTGCTGGTCAGCAAAAGACCGTGGTACACTGAAATAAAGGGAAAAACAGAAAGAGACTTAACAATCGTACTTGGCAATGCAAAGCGCTCCCAGCAGTCCTTCCCTCATCCCACCCGTGCCACGTGAAGAGAAATAATAAAGCAGGATGGCATCTCCATTGATCCAAGGGAGGCAGACATAGGCACAGTACAAAGACATTTCTCAAAATGATCCTTTGTTTGGAGAGTAGCCTTAAAGAGATTTTTATGACCCAGGGATAGTGAATAAGTCTATATTTATATGCTGCAGAGCCAAAGAACCAACCCTAGACTCTATTTATAACAAGTGCTGCCAAACAACATTGAAAGCCTACCAGTTCCTGCAGCCAAAACGTGCTGGCTGGGTCCACCATGTCATAACCAGGCCCATCTGAATTGGCCTGAATAGCTCTTTTGCTACACAAGAGCAGGAGAGGGAGAAGTAGAAACTGCCCCACAGTTTGGCCCAAACCAGCAACTCCAATGCATCTATAGCCTCATTATGCAAAATGCAAGCAGAGGAAAAATTAAGTCAAAAGGGAAAGAAAATTATTTTCATTTGTGCCAGCATCATTCAATAGAAGCTGCTTTTTCCTTCCCTGAAGCAATCATTTTGTTGTTGAGCTGTGTTTTTTTCTCCCCCACCCCCAAAACCTATGTACTTCGCTTTGGATAAACACTTAGAAAAGAAAGTTCAGCCAGCGACCTCCAGCACATTGCATCATCTCAGTGCCCCACTCACTCATCTTATTGCTCACTGGGGCAGTTCACAGACCACCTAATGAGAATGAAGCCTTGCTCTCCTGCGCACAGGACAAAAATGTTCTTCCCCAGGATTTTCTTACTGGTTTTCAGGGAAAGACACTCTGTGGGACTGGAGAGTTTGCAGTGCTGTTGATGTTTAAAGGGCAATGAACACAGGAAACTGAAGGGGAGTACTGTTTGCTGCTGAATAATATTTGACTGCTCAACTGAGCATATCATCTTTTCTGAGCTGGATATGATGAACTCAGGACATTCTTTTACAGTTCAGAAAGAAAGAAAAAACCTCTTTTCCTCCGCAGCAACTTTCCCCAGCTGCTTAAACGCTCACCCGAATTGTTTGTTCTTTTGCATCTCCAAACCACCTACGTGATCTGGAAGCTTAGCAAGAGATTTTACTGCCACCATACCATATACCTGCTACCTCAACAGAACATCAGGCTGCATGAGAAATCCTCCAGAGTATTTTAGGTGAGTGAAGACCAGAATTAACTGAAATGGAGAGATGTATGTTTAGAATAGATATACATATGGACTTGGTCCATAATCAATGCAGGTCTACTGAACATTTCCCACCCGTGAAACCGGCTCTGTACTCTCAATAGGAGTACTTTTTTGATCCTGTATTACATTTTGGCTACCATTTTCCCGCCTCCGCGAAGCTGTTAAGGACTGTGCACAAGGACCATCATCAATATTAAGTTGAGAATTGAAATATTTTTTTCCCTATACATCAGATTTTGTTGAAATCTTTCTTCCAAAACTTTAAGTTATCTTCCCATTTATCACTTGAACTTTACGGACCCTTCAGCCCTGCTTCCACTATATTGTACTTTGCAATAAACAATACTGAGCAATAATGCAACATCTCAGACTTGATTTTTATGATTGACTACCACTCAGCAGATGTATGTTCAGGGGCAGTATGAGATATTCATACAATACAATCACTCTGCTGACAGATACATATTTTAAACTGCTTTTATGGCTAGGCAGATGCCAAGTTAGACAGAAGTCAGTTCTCCATCTTACGCTGGTGAAACTGAAAGATGCTTCACATATAAATACACAACAACCTACTATGAATTCTTTTCTACAAAAAGATATCTAGCTATTTGTCTGTGTAGCTTTCCTTTATTTTCTCACCTGGTAATGGGATGGATGGAATGCAGAGTTACTCCATTGTTACTTTGCTTGCCACAAACGGACTTGAAACGGAGCCATTTGTAGAGGATGTTCTTCTAATAAGCACTGGTTGCTGTAGCATCAGCTCACTTACTATTTCACTAATTACATCAGCTTAGTCCTCTGGTTCAGAAAACCACATCTAGCCTATATAGCATTTATACCTCTTCTCATGACCCAATGCTAGTAGTCCCCAGATTCAGGAATTTATCAACAACCCAGTGTTGACTTTTTGCTCCTCTGCTGCTTGCGGATCTCTTTATGCCCATCTACATGATGTTTCTCTGTGATGCTGACTGCGATCCTCTCCCCAGATGAAAAACTGTGGACAATGAACCTGGCGTCCATAAGACTGTTGTGGTTCCCAGTTAGACATCTTTGATCGCGACTTCCATCTTCACACCGTAACGCCCACAATAAATAAAACTTAATGACTTGCTTCAGCTGCATTAATATACATCCCTGGCTGGTGTGTGTCAAGTTCAGAATAATGCAGGGGATTGGTGGAGGAGGTACAATCCTAGCACAGCATGCGATTAACAACTGTTATCACTGCTACGAAAACAGGAACTCCGGTGAGTAATTATCGAGCTAATAGAGACACTGGGTGCTTCCGTAGGAGATGATCAAGTGCTACGCTGCCACTTTGAAGGCAGAAGCCTATCTAAAGGAAGCAAATGGCTAGATTACTACAGCTAGAGGGAAGCAGGCAGAGGCAGGGCTGCCACGTGGTTTGCTCAGATCCCCAGCAGATATCCACTCGCACCAACTGGCCCTCTGACTAATGCCTGTATGTACAGCTAAGACTTGGCTAACTCATTACAGCTAATGTTGTACCCACTGATAGCCCAGCAACATCTGTGGAGCACAGTTCTCAGCCCTCTGCAGCCCAAGCCTTTGCTTTCTCCATCTCCGAGAGTCACTCTAGCCCATCACATCCTGCTTGGAGCTGATATTCCAAAACCTTCTGATTCAGTTTAAATCATTAAATCTTCATTGGAAACATCTGTAAAAGTCCAGCACCAAGACTCAGACCACTGTTAATCACAAATTTCTTTCTGGGATTAGTTGTGTCCACATATACCCGCAGACACTGTACTGGTGAACCTGAGCCATGTTCCCCAAGGCTTCCATATCAGGCTGAAGTTTAGGAAACTGCATCCCTGGGCACTATGGGCTCTCATTTACAGGGCTGCACAATGCACCTCCAGCCGTTTTAAGATTAATGATTTAATCACCTAAAAATGGCGATGGGTTGAAGCCCAAGCAAAGGGAAAAACTGAAATATGTACAAACACATACATACAAAGGAAGAGAGCACCTCTGCGTTAGAAAAAAAAAATCAATAATTGCCATGTCAGCATGACACTTTCTCTAAGAATAAATGTTCAGTGACCTTAATGTCACTTAAAAATGTATGCGTACTGTCACTGAATCAATGTTCAAAAGCTTAAAATCCTGTTTTCCTTTTGTGTTAAAGTCCTAAGAGAGGAAGGACAGATTGAGCTACTCCTTACCCTGACTATGGCACATGCTTCAATCAAAAATGACTGCTTTCTCCTTACAACTACTTTGAAGGTTCTCTACATCATGTCTCAAACACACAAAAAGAGAGACCATTTTTAAAAACAACATTAAAGACATTCATACCAAGATGCAAAATCATAAAACCTAAGTTAAACTAAAATAATTTCATCCTACCACTTAGTGTTGGCAGTGGTGGATAGATGCAATTTCTTTGTCTGTGGTTTGTTTATTTATTTATTTAGGCTCAGGGGCTACTTTTCATGTGAAAACTTTTCACTGGCTTAGTTACTATTTTAAGGTTGATTTACTTTTTGTTGTTGTACATCAATCTCTAAAAGCTACTTTGATTGTTTTGGAGGGAAGGGGTAAAGCTGGATGATTGCATTTGCATTTCTTGCACTGCAAGGAAGTGTCTCACTGCAAAGAAAAACCTGACAGTCTGCATCCCCTGGATTCATACCAGCATAACAAAGATCATATCCTACCCAGATTTTTCAAAGGTAATAAGAAAGCCTGCCAAACATCTTGAGATCAGACCATGCTACTCCCTGTAACACCAACAGCTAAAAATATTCTAGCAGCAAAATTCTAGTTTTTACTGTAAAGCTGAAGGAAAAATATTCAATCTCCTCTGGTGCTTTTTTGAAATTAAAAATGTCAAAAAAAGAAAAAAAGAACTCTCAGAATCAAGGCACATCCCATTTTAAATTTTGAGATACAACTTTTCTGGCTCCTTACCCCTGCTTCCCGTGACTACTTGGTACGGGATGCAAGGTGGCGAGGCTCTCAGGAAATGAACACTTGTCTCTCTTCTCCAGGAGACTATTTTAAGCATATTCGCTACAAATGAAACATGGAATCCTCTTTTGTTAAAAATCAAGACACTAACAAGATCAAGAAAGAGAGAACTAAGGAAAGTGAAATACTGTAAATATCTTAAACCAACTACCTAAAGCAGACTAAGGTTACATGCTGTTTTTAAAGGTGCAGATTAAGCCAGTAAAAATAATTTACTAAGCTACCAACAGTATTGCACTAGGCAGCAAGCATTTCTTCAATCTGTTTTCTGCCCTCCCAGGTGAAAGTACCAAGGGTCTTCAGCATTGTCACATCACCTCATTTAAGGATGCACGCACAGCTTAGTGGGAGACCAGAGATAAACATTCTCCAGTAGCTTACAGGAGCCTGCTGTGAAATGCAAGTAACACAAACCACAAGACCATCTTCCATCACAGGGAGCCCTCTAAAGAGCACAGATCCCATGGAAAATGCTCACTGAAAGATCAGAGCCTTGGTTTTTTTTTTGGTGTGTCGAGTTCACACCTTAAAATGGGTTCTATTCCCACTCCCCCAGGAAAAATCAGTTATTTCCATTCAGGGTTTTCACAAGAAGTTAAAAAAAACACCAGTGACATGACTGAACTAACTTAAGAGTACCTTAAAGATTGACTTTCTCCTCAGAATTCTGCGAGGGGACATGGCATACCAGCGGATGGACAGACTGCTTGGGTGTGGGCCAGGCTTCTGAACTCCACCACACTCACTGAGGGCTCTGGGCACGTTTCAGTCAATTCCTTTGCTTTATTTTCTGCATCCTTGGAAGAGATTTTTTTTTTTTTTTTAAAGCATTTGAAATCTTTAGATGAGAAGCGTCATGTAACAGTACTATATTATGATGGGTCAATTTTTCATCCCTCAGACAAGCGAAAGTAGAGAGCGTGGCATGATGTGTTGGTTATTCCTTTTGACCCACTTCTGAAGAATCGTTTCCAAAGCTGCTGTAGCTTGAGGTGTTTCTTTTCACCATTTCAGGCTTTTTAATGCTTGACCCATCCACCCTTGTTTCTACTGCTGCAATTATACTAATGGAGAACCAAAAGGCTTATACAGTTAAGGTATTTCTTCCCTTCTCTTGAGCTTGCAGGACAATTAAATGACAGCAAAACAAGGCAAAGCTGCTCTCCTTACTTGTGTTCCTGCACCTTGCTTCCCACTGGAGAAGCAGGCCTAGGCACCCCCCTTCTCAAACACATGCCTTCTGCTTTCCTGAACTTCACAGACTACACAGACAGCATGATACGTTGCTGTCATTATACGATACTATAAAACCATCTCATTTCAAACAGATGCTGAATTGGAGAGGTGATGGTATTTATGAAAGCAACCCAACAAGATGAAACAATTTTGTTTCTTCTGAAGAGCAGTGCCCACCCCCAAATATCTGCACAGCTCCCACAGACTGCAAAACACTGCTGTTTCGGACAAACCACTTGATCGTCCCCCCCCGAAGCCATTCTCCCTCCTTCCCCCCCACCCCTTTACAGCATTTACTGAAGGAAAGGCACATTATCAGTAATAGGGACTGCACACAGAATCTGATTGATAAGCTGTAATAAAAGATCTAATTCAACCAGTGGCTCCAATAATGTAATCAGATATATTAAAACTATAAGAAAGAGAAAGAAATATCTGCAAAAAATGATTGTAGCATTTGCCTATATTGCTGCTTTTTCCCATGCATCTAGCATAGATACTGTGGTAGTGAAATGAGGTATCCAAAGTATCAGAAGTATCTAGAACAGACATGAGTTTTCAGTAGCAAAAAAACTTCTTAATGGAAATCAGTAGTAATTAGCACATCAAAACTTTTCTTCCTGTAGACAGCACAGTAAAAACCAGAACCTCTGTTTTGGACTCCAGGGAAACAGTCAGCCCAGCTCTTAACCAAGTCATGCCTTATTCTGCAATTCCTCTTCAGGTGAAATAAATACAGAACTCTCTCACTACCATGTCATGCTTGAAGTTATAAAAATAAACCTTTCCCCTACTCCAGCATGAGTGAAAGCAGCAGTGGCATCTAACTGTCAATTTCTGAAAAGCAATGGCAGCTTAGCATATATTAGCAAGCATTAAAACAAAAAAAAAACACATCTAATTTGAGGGAGGAAGGAATATGCTTTATTTCTTTTGTCATGAAGAATGGTAAAGATGCTTTCTCCCTCCACCCTACGTCTCTACCATTTCCCCTTGGCTTGCTGTCCCTTCTCTTGAGTCACTCAAGACACTTGCACGATTCATTCTTCCCTCACATATAAATGCTCTTTTACTTTAGTTGTCCTAAGCATGGCACACAAACCACTTTGCATCCACAAATACAGATCAAGTCTCTGCTCCAAAGACTACAGTCTGAAAAACGACCCAGCATGGCAGAAGATCTATCCTCACCCCCCTGCGCCAGCAGAGTTAAGGAGACTAACCTCAAGGACTTGTTCAAGTCCATGCTCAGCCAGAAATTTCATTAGGCAAATCCTCTCTCTCATCTCTCCTTGCCTAAGGTTCTCCCAGGTGTGCTCTTCCCGAGGTCAGGACCTGACACAGTTGTGAGCGGGTTTGATTCTGCAAGGGGAGAGGCAAATTTTTTGGAAGTACTGCACAACTGCACAATGCAGCAGATGTAGGAAGAAGGCATCTTTTACCCAAGCTTCGCTGTACTGCAGGCCAAAGGTGTGTACTTGAAGACCCTGAATCCAAGCTTCTCGCTCTCGTTGCTGCCTCACACTGCAGCTATAGCCTAAATCTCATAGTTTTGAGAACAAAATTAATCATGACATTTTACCAGATTACATGACCTGTAAACCTGTATCAGTAAGTGTTCCTCATCACCCAGAGATGTTGCAAGGATCATCCAAAGTTTCTTGAGAAGCACAAGAACCACAGCTGCAGATTGCAGTTTTGTCCTTTTCAGGCAATGGCTTCTTTTAGGATATAATTGTGCACAGAATAGCCTGCCTGCATATTCCCCTCCATGCATTGGCATATTTACTGCACAAAGACAGTTTGATCTGCTTATTATAACTTTTTTAAAACCATCAGTCCCAGCTGGTCATCATAGTCTCTTTAGCCAAGACAGTAATATGCTGGCCTCCTGTGTTCCTCAATAAGAATAGCTGTGCCTCCCCAATTAACCTCATTATTTCGCTCAGGGGGAATTTCATCTGCATCCTTCTTAAGAGACTACGGTATAGCATGTTCTCTTCCTTATTCTCAGTTCAGTTGCTGAAAACTAACTTTCTAGTTTCTAGTAATAAAGAAGTCTCTTAATTTCTTTTCCATTTTAATTATCTGCTTTGATTTATATTAGATTCCTCCAGCAATTCAGTTTACCATCCTGTCTGCACTTCCACTACCTGATGTACTGGGCTGCAGAGATTTTTCCATTATATTTAAGTAGTCAAATGGCAGAATCAGTTTAACAGGGAATGCTATAAATACATGCCCTGTGCTGGAGAATCAGTTCAACGTGCATGGAAAGAAAACTGGACTGGTAGGTGGCGACCTGCAGTTTGGGGATGAAGCAGCTCGAGGTTACAGGAGTGCTGTGGGTTCACGAGTGTGTGACGGCCACGGTACCACTGCCCAGAGGGCTGGGGCCAGGCTGATAGCAGTGATGTGCATGGTGTGGTTGCACCATTGGACACCCCTCACACCAAGCCTGCTCATAGCAGAGAGAACTTAATATCGAACTAAGGTGACCTCTTTGTCAACAAACCTAGCCCTTTACTGAAACTGGTATTTTTCTTTCCTTGTGTTTTCCTAAAACATTCATCACAGTGCCTTTATGCTATGGCTGATACGTGGTAAATTGTCCTCAGCTGCCAATCAAGCTTCAAGAAACTTCATAATAAATGAAACAGAGCTTGTAAAACAAGATAGAACACAATTACAAAAAAGCAAGGTGGGAGGAAAGCAGACTGTAAAAGTCACCAATTTTTCCCATCTAATACTTTCACATATTTATTTCCTTTGGAGGACATTTTCTGCTAAAGAGCGATAGTGAAAACAAATATATATTCCAAACAGCCCAGATACATCAGTTCTATTTCTCCAGAAGACTTCTTGTGTATATCTCAAAAATAACTGCATATACATTGTTCTGATATAATGATTCTGCAGAACAGAACCTTTCTTTAATTCATTGGATTTTCTTATCCTTTGATATTCTGCGGTCCTATCAAGTACTCAAAGCTAATGGTGTAATGTCTGCTACTTCAATGCTCTTAGCTACCTCCTCTCCCTGCAGTGCCAGGATAATTTCAGAAACAAAACTGCACTGATCTGGATACTTGCAGGACCTGTGAGCTTTATTAGGAGCTGCCATTCGGGAGCAGAACGGTATTATCCTCATTATACAGATGGAAAATGGAAGCAAAGGGATGCTTGCCACAGCCATACTGCAAGTATATTAGAATTTAACCTGCTTCTGAGCTAGAGCACAAACGTCAGCTAGGTACATTTTATGCAGGACATGGGGAAGAAGATGGGGGCAGACCTCTCTGAACACTTCTGTTCCAAGCTGGGAGTCTGTCTTTACCAGAGATTCTCATGGATGCTTTTACATACCTCAGAGTAGGTCAGCAAGTACAGGAAGGCAGTAAATATCATGAGACTAAGATGGAGCCAATGAATGGTGAACATTTGGGGCGGGGGGGCAGGCTGCCTCCCTACCCCTTTGAGACTCAGGCTGCCCTTCCACACTGCAGACTCCTACACAGCCTGGGCAACCGCGTGGGACAGTGGCAACGAGCACACGGGGCCAGCCGAGGATCCGCTCCAGCCTTTAGTGCCCCCTGCCTTTGGTGGCAAGCGTACGGGCACAGCCCTGCTGCGTGCACTCCTGTAACAGCACCACTGACCGCTGTTCCCAAACGCTGCGCTGACCGCTTGTCTAACGTGCGTTTAGAAGGGTTGGGTGAGGGGGGCAGGAGTCTTCTGCTCTAAGCCTGCACAGCTCTAGAAAAGGAAAGACAAAGGACTGTGGTCCAGATGCAACATCTTAAAGAGAAAATATCTGCAATTGTGGGGAATGGCAGTTTGAGAGACATCTGTTTTTTGGATATAAAAAAGGATCTTTATTTCTGCTTTAAAGTGCCCATAAAACCTTAAGGATCCGTGAGAGGCTAGAATAAATTCAATAGACCTTTCCATAGTGTGTGCAGAAGGATTTAAGTGCATTTTTAATTATTAAAACCATGAAAATAGCATATTTATCACTGCTACAGCATTCTCCTACCACAACGATGTTTCTGGAGATGCAGCAAAGGGCCATTTTAGCTGCAGCTTAATTTTCTTCTTTGATGGAGAGGGGTCCTTTCAGCGAAAAGAAAGAAATTCCACCACCAAGTCAGATTGTGCAACTCATCTTGTGTAACTTAAAAAGGTTTCCTAAGTGGGTGGGTCAGGTCAGTAAAGGACCCATGCTAGCAACAACAACAAAAATCTGAGGTCTTTCCATAAAGCAACAGCAGTCTTAAGGAATGAACTAACATAGATGGAAATTACTGTCATCACCTGAGCCCCTGAAAGTGGTCCGTGTGAAGATGAAGCATCACACAGGACAGACAAGTGCTAACGAAGATACTCATCTGCACATCTGGGGCTGGCAAGGGACTTTCACTGAAAGCAAGCTGTTCCCATAAAGAGAAGAAAAACATGAGAGGAATCTTTATCTTTCCTATTTGGATATTTTCATATTCTTTTGTAGGTGGGCCCTTAAACCTCTTGATTCCTCTAACTACAAAATAAAGACAAGAGTTTTCATCTACAGGACATACAATGAGTATGATTCAAATGAACTCTAAAAGACGCTCACATCTGCTGATAAGGAAGTCCAGTTGAATTCCAATAAGCAGATAGATCTAAGGAAACCCAGGGAATCTACAGCAAAGGAGCAGGAAATTCATAGCTCATTCTCCAGTTCGAGATTGTAACTAGAATATTTTTCCTCTCATAAGAGAGAAAATATTTACTTCTAGGGCAAAAAAACATACAGAGAAGGAAAAATACAAAGTGAAACAGACTTCCCAAACAGAAAATAAATAAAATTTAAACACCATTCTCCAAAACGAAAATTATTACTGGACAGATTAAATAATTAATGTGCGTGTGTACTCAGACCCCGGAACACTGAAGACAGTAGGCACTTTTCCGCTCAGAAGTAAAGTGCTTTTTGAAAAGGTTTTGTTGAACTCATTTATGGATAATAAGTTACAGCTTCCAAATGAGTTAGGCATAAATATTTTACATGACACTACAATAAGATTTGTGTCAAGAGCCTGGAAAATGTGGGGGTTTATTTGCCATCATTCTGGAAGAATCAATTTCAATTGATCAGCTTCCACAGTAGAAGTGGGTGTGCTGTTTGTGTGCGTCTGTCGATGTAGGTGCTGCTGTTGGTTTCAGCTGAGCTCTTAAACCGTGGAATTGGCTTTTTTGTTGCACGAATAGCAAACAGCACTCACTTTCTTCACACGACCTAGGGGAACATGCGTACAATTCTGTAGAAGCTTAGTGCTAGAGAAGCTTTTGAAGTGACCAGGACTTGATTTGAAACACTGCTGGGAAAGCTCTGGACTGTAAAGAGTGAGGCCGCGTGCTCACTTATTTCATAGGATGTTCCTTATCTAATAGGCTCTTAAAGGCCCACCCAAGACCTGACACTTTCACCTCTGTGGACTAGTATTCTCTCTCAGATGGCTCAAGTCCCCTCCCCACTACAGTAACAAGGAGAGGCTGCAACTTAGGTCAGGTCCTGCTAGGCTTCAGGCAACAGAAAATCCCTGTCCTTGGGACATTATAGTCTACATAAGACAGAACAGAACAAAAAAAGAATTTCAATTACCCAACTTCAGCAGCTAGAGAGCTAGAACATTCAGACCTGCCAGTGCCACTCATTTCATCTCAGCACAATTATACAAGGCCCATCAAAATTAAGAGTTCTCTCTGCAACTTGCATATCGCTTAAGTTTGCCATTATTAACAGTTCAGCTCTGATACATGTTCAGATATTGGGAGAGTCACCAAGAAGAGATCAAATGACCTCTTGGGTCTTCTCCACTGGCAACAGTGGCTGGAACAGCTCACGCACACAGAGTACAAGCATACACCTGCACTGCAGACCAGCAATGAATTTTTTGTTCTGCCATTGAGTCAAAGCTCAGTGACAAACCAGTAGCAAAGCCAGGACAAAAGTCACAGGAGTCCTTCAGTTCTCACCCTTTGCATTTCCTAGAACACGCCTCCCTCTAAGCCTTATTAAATACAATTGCTTAAGCAAGGGCAGCTATTTTTATATTTCAATTTGTCTTGGCAAGCGTCTACGCAAAGAAACATGAACAAAAGGAACCTGTCTTCAGCTGGATCATAATGCCATCAAATTAAAAGTTTATATTCTTTAAACATGGCAATGCCTGTCTCTGCCTGATCAGACCAAAAATGTGTTTCGACAATGGAAAACAGAGTGTCTTAGCAGGAGTGGAGGTGGGAGCGAGGTGCATCAAAAGAAGTGAAACAAGCAGAAAGCTAATGAGTATGAAGGCTTTGACTTGGCTGAGTGGGATGTGATTTGTCATACTCGAATACATTGTTTTTATACGGGAACAACAGAATGTTTCACGGATTTTTTTTATTATTTTTAAAGCAGGACAAAAGATAAGATTCACCACAGACTATCATCCTGAATCAGGAGTTGTACCTGAACTCATCATATGGCTGTTGCTTCTGGAAGTTTTCTGCCTATCAATTACACAGCAAAAAGGACTCCATTCAGTCCCAACAGATACAACTACAGCCCAAAAGGCTTCAGAAAAGAATAAGGAGGGATTAACTACTGGAACCAACTCTGCTAGGAACACAGTTGACTTGTCTTCATGTGTAGTCTCTGTATCACTGCCTGCATCAGCAAGGTATTTCCCGGATGCAGCATGACAGACCGTCCTGACGGAGTAATTGCTGAATTGCATTACGCTGGCTGTCAGAGGAGATGATCTTGTAGCTGATTCTGGCCTTAAAGTCTCAGACACCTACAGACTCTGTGGCATCACTTCCCAAGATGCACGTGCTAAAATTAGCAGAAAGAGGTGTTCTTGACAAGAGTTCTGCCTCATGGCAGGCTAATTTCAAAAACTGTAGCTACTTACCATGAAAACATTTTGGTCATAAATTTTACGAGATTCCAAGTTTCTTATACATTTTGTTGCTGTATGGGCAGAAAAAAAAAAGACTTGCCCTTTCAATTTCATCAGCTGTAATTACGAATGATAAAGAACACTAAGAGCAGGGAAGCAGTTCAAACTCCACAGCAATTCTGGAAATATTGGGGTTCCCATCATGCCCCTGTTAGAGATTTAAGTCTACCCATATTCCAGCTAAACCATCTTTACCAAGCTACACTTGTGTGTGAAGTAAGAATACTCTGATAAAGATGTTGCACTAGGAGCTCCAACTTTCTAGTTCAAGCTGTAATATTTCACACATAATATAATCTACATTCTGTAATATATATACACACATAACATCTGCCAATATTTTAAGGTTCTTAGTTCAATCCCTGAGTGTATTAGCTGAAGTTATAGTTGACACTATAGCTTATTCAGATAGCACCATTCCCTGTGCAGGACTCACAAAAACAGAGTGGGATTTGCTTCCACTGTTCATTTGAGTAGTCTCCCCTAACAGGAAGGAAACAAAAGAAGAAATAAATAAAGCCAAGACAGACACAATATAGAAGTTACCTCAGTGATGAGCATCCTTCCCTGGAAACAACCTTATTTGCATTTCTCTTCATTTATTAAATACTTTTTTTTTTTTTTTTTAAACTGCAGCACCACATTTGGAAGGGAAAATAAAAGGCTTTTTATATTGCTGCTGAGTTCTACTGCTGCCCACGGGGTCACCATCTGCATTCCCCTTTCACTGACTGCATGTGCAAAGAATTGAGAAAGAGCCTATAGATATTGTAATTAATGGCACCAAGGACTCCCTCCAGCACACATCTAGTCACACTAGTTTTTGCAGCATCTCTCTGGGCTCCAGCAGCCCTCGCCAAGCTGAAGCACATAAGGGTTATACCAATAAACCATGAACCTGGCTTGGGCTCTTCACTGCAGTGATGCAAAGCTGCGCTCTCTGGCACCACCACCCAGGGAGTACTCGCTGCAGGACATGCATCACCTCCCAGAGGCTTTGGGTTTGCCAGGGCATCTCCCTCAGGCTCTTCTCAGAGGGTGCAACACACCCCGCATCCCAGACGGCTCGAGAACGTAGTTATACTCAGACATCCTCCCTGACCAGTACTCCTGCCATACCCTTTGTCACAGCCCCAGCGGGACATCCACTGCACACTGCACTAGGATTTGTGTTTTACAGGAAAACAGCAAAAACCCATCAAGCATTTAGGAGGCCCTTGATGAAGCCCGGTATGTTTGATGCTGTCAAAACAATGCACCACTTAGCACAGCGTATACAATGCAGCAAGCTCTGCTACACAGTAAACATCCGTACTTCCACCTTGCCACCTTTTTATGTTTGTAATGTGCATTCTCAAGTTGCTGGCAGCACACTAACAGACTGCAGCTCTGTTGTACTGCTGCGAGCTGTACGTTTAACAAAAAGCACAAGCTGCAAAGAGCTTACATTCTAGGTATGCTACTTTCTTCTCTCCCACCCATTCACATGCAATCATCTGGGCATTGTTTTCTCGCAGCTGGCACAATGCTCATTCAGCCTGCAAGAACGGTGATGTTATCCCATTCTTGCTCTGTTGCCACCTGTGATGGAAGCAATAGGATATCCTTGGCATGGCCCTCCAGTGTGTTAGCCTGCACTCTCTTCTACTATAAATGGCTTAAAACATTAAAACTAAACACAAGGGAGTGGAGAAGGCCAACTGTCTTCCCTCCTGCTAGATGCTTCATCAGCAACATTGCAGCCAGTCTCTCTACCAGACCAGAGGCCACCTCTTCACCGTGTTTCACGTTTCACTACCCAGCTGCAAATCACAACCAACTCAAAGTCACCAGACTTTCGGTAACGGGTTTGGGAATGACAGATACCAAAGGCACAAAGTCAGACATCAAAAAGATAAAGTAGAAGAACAAATGGATGAAACAGCAAAGTCCAGAAATCAATCAGGAAAAAAGAAAAAAAAAAAGTGACTATTTCTTCCTTTAAGTCTCAAACTCAAAAACTGAGAACTCTGGGCAGAGAAGCCTCAGGCCAATCAGAAGCAGTGTTACAAAGCCCTGCTAAGCAAAACAGCTAAAAGTTTGCTTAGTGCCGGCATGCAGCAAAAGCAGCACAGCTTGTTTCTAGGAAGCCAGTATGGAATTAGCTGGGCTCTCGGTTAAACCAATTTGGTTTCTGCCAGTAAAGTGAACAAGTTTACTAAGGAAGAAATCAAAGGAGAATTAACGTGGAACATCCAGAAGAAATTTCCATCCATAACATACCTCTTTCATTCTCTGCGTCTGCCTCATTAGAGAAGCTTCAATGAAGTCTTTTCAAAAAAACACACAGCGCAAAAACAATGAAGTAATTGCAGTTTGCAAGGAAGTTGGATGCAATTAGCATATGAACATCAAAATGTTTCTGCAATTTCCATTTGCTATGTCTTGTCTACATCTTTTTAGATTCCTTGCCACCGCCGCCTCCCCCCTCCCCAATTCTGTTCCAATCCCTACCCCTTAGCTAAAACCTAAGCTTAAAATAAACAACAACAAGGAAATTGCTCCAGCTAGTAGTCCCAGCCACCATGAAGTCATGCTGGTTTATACATGAGAGTTACTGGCCACCACCAGAGTGGCAGCCCAAGATAGATGCGCTTTTGTTGGGGTCACGTTCAAAACGATCTTCGTCTTGCTGTCTTGGATCAAAATTTGCAGCCACAATTCAGGTGAGGACAAAGTACTGATGTTAAGCATTTATAACTGCAGTGCTGGGGTTGAGAGGACAGAACACGAACATCACTGACAGACATATGAATGTGTCCCTGGTCACGTAATCTTAGTCACAGCAATGACAATGACGTGGATTTTAACCTCAGCTCTACAGTATATTCTCTTCTGCACGTAGTTAGAATTTCTAAAGAAATATTATTTGCATGTTCCAAGTAAATATACTGAAGTACAGAGCCAATGTAAACTCCTTAAAGATGCCCAATAAAAGAGGAATAACCAAAAAGAGGAGTCCTGCTCTGAGCTCTGCATTAGGTTCTTGCTCCCCAGTACAGCCTTCATTTTTGTGCTGCCAGTTTAGACCTCTCTGCAAATCTTGGCACTCTTTGCTCCCCTTGCTGCTCCGATCCAGATTAACCAAGACGTCCCTTAACATCAGAACTCAGCAGTTACAACACTCTTCTTAAAGGGAAGGACATTGCGAGACATTGACAGGCACAGGAAGCTGTGTGCATCCAATTGCAACCTCACACACTGTCCTAGCTCTTGCACTGGCTGTAAGAGCCATAGGTGTGCCTACCATCTCCAAGATCAAAGATCTGTTGTGCTCTAAAGGATACTGTTCTCGCATACACCACTCAGTTCCAGATTCCAGTTGGAATTCACTTTGGGGCTGTAATGCACTAGGCAAACTGCACACTTCACTCATCGCAGTAGCCAATTGAATTAATTATCTTTATTTACGTGTATTACAATAGAGAACCCTGAGTAAATTAATGTTCCTTTTGGTCTCTGTTTTGCTCAAGATCTTAAAGAATCCCCTTGAGAGTGACAATTTGGTTAATCTCTCAAATTTGCTGCAGTCATCCTATGTGTTCCAGGCTGCACAACAGCAAAATAGGGTTACCATTAATAAATTGGGTTAAGGGGAGGAAGGAGGAGAGAGGAAGACAGAAGAGGGGAAGGATGTTTGTCAGTTTTTGCCTTGTTCTTTTATCAGTGCAGACATCCAGCTATCAGTGTTACAGAACGCAAAACGTAGAGCCAGATTTGTTAGAGAACTAAGCCATTGTTCAATGTCTGGGCTCCTCAGTTAGGAAGACAACCACCGACGGAAACAACTCCATGGGGCAAACTGCAACCAACTCCTACAAATCAGTCTGGAGAGGGGATGTGATTTATCCTAACATGGCAGTCAAAAGATGCTCTGTACGTTACCACTGCAGGCTACTGCTCCTCACAACAAGCAGATACTTGGAGCTGCACTCATCTCATGTGGCAGCCCTAGGACTAGCAGGTTTCACTATGGAACTTTAAACTTCCTTGTCAGCCACTGCCCAGGCTCAAGTGCTGGGTCACACCTTCTGTAGCTTAGGAGGGAAACACTGTACACAGTGAGAAATTCACGAGGTTAGCCTTTAACACTGTGTGTTAAGTATTCTCATGCACAGAAAACATGGAAGAAAAGGATGCAAGACCAGCTGCTTCTTTAAAGATTTAAAATTCTATTTGACCTATGAGAGGCACAGTTAAAATCATTTTTCTATACAAATTCAGAAAAATCTAGACTTTTTTCCGATCAAAAAAATGCTCTCTATTGGATATTCAAACATCAAGGCTAAAGGTCTTTCACCTTTTTTCCTCAGAGCATTACATGTTTCACTTTTCCTCTTTTCGGAGCAGGTCTCTATCTATAGCATCCTTAAGAGAGAGAGGCATATGAAAGAAGGCATCCTCATTCACACTGTACCCAAAGAGCAGAGACAGGCGAGCCAAAAATTCCAGTGAAGTAAAAAACATTTGGTCTTCTCTGTACCACAAAGGACTGCAACTCTCTGCATTTTGCAATGCTGCAACAAATCAGGATCAACTACTGCTTACATTCTGCAGGGCTACATGGGAGCTGTTTGAGGATACAAAGAATTGGGGCCCATGGTTTAGCACCATTGAAATCGATGCTCAGAAACCCTGGAGCACTGAGTACAGTTCAGGTAATGTTAGAACAGAGAGAGGTGAATAAACGTCACTAGAGAGCCCTAGAAATACTCTCCGAAGAAACAGACCCATAGTTCAACAGAGGGATAAAGAAACAGCTATTTATACTGAAACCTGTCAGAGACAACAGCTCAGCAGGGTTTTGATTTGCCACTGGGACAGGTCAACTTCTGATGCAGTGCAATGGATACAAAGGTGCTCTCCTGGGAACAGACACTGTGGTTGGGTGACTGGGGATTGCATACAACCTGTTCATAAAGCTTTCAGCTGCAGTCCTGTGCCCGTGTTGAAAAAGAATCCTCTACTCAGGCCAAAGAGGTTCAAACACGTAGTTATTCTGTAGCCTGGCATTTATCAGCTCACTAAATAATCAATAGTTACCTTGTGAGAATGCTTCCTGTTTCCTCTATCTCATCCTACACGATCTGTGCTACCCTAATCATGGGAGGATGCTTCTCTCAGACTAAATTGGCAAACGCCAGTGTGCCCTTCCAGGTCCTGATGTTTCAACTTAGTGCACACCTGATGGAAGGATGCTGACTGCTATGCTGAGAAGTTAATAAACATTTCTCTCCAGACACCTGGGCTAATTTCTCATTCCTCTACAAATTAAAAACATTTCTTCTACCCTGTCCACCACTTCCCCTGGTCAATCCGCTAATTCACTTGGATCCTCTAGGTCAGATTTAAATACAGTCCCTTGTGCAGCCAGACTGCCTCTCTACCGCTGCACACCTCGGCACCATCAGTGGGCAGGGCACCACTCCTTGTGCAACTGCTTTACACCCCGTCTGCACCATCCCTGTCTGTGTGACAGCACCGGTTGTTAAAGGCACTGAAACACCTGCCAACCCTTCATTTTACTGTCAATAACTACTACCTACTTCAGGCAGAAGAAACAATCCTCTTGTAGCCACCCAGGGCATTTAAAATAGGGACTTTCAGTGTCAGAACTATATAGCTGAAATTAAAGAAACAACTCAATTAGTTAATGCCAGCTAATGCAATTCTTACAAAGCCGAAGTGAAAAGAGTTTCTCTTGCTCTCTGAAGCTTGCAGAGAATCTACCTTAAAGAAGCACTGGAAAGCAATTCAAAGGCCACGCAGCACTGAAGTTGCAGAGCTCTGCAAGTGAATTTCAGCCTGGGTGTGCTGCTGTCGGAGCTCAGAACTGTTCCCGCTCTCCAGCAGTCCCTTGTCTCACAATGTCTGATCCTTGCAGGTTTTGTGTCCCTTTTGCTCCACAGTATGTTATGTGTTGCTAAACTACTGGGAGCTGTGAATCCTGTGCCCCTACAGCTGTTTCATGGAAGGGGTTGTCCTCTTCTCCAGTCATAGCCATAGGGACAGTCATTCCTGCATTAGTTGTAATACGTGTCAGAGAAGGTTAATAAATATCTATAGGCCTAAATGCTCAGAGGTGCAAACAATCAAGTCTTTTGCAAATGTCACAGAACATGGTATAGGCTAGGCAGATCCCTGAACACCAGACTGTGTAGTCAGATCCTGCTTTTGCTAATGCAAACAAAGAACATTAACTGCAATTTCCTGGAGCCCATGAAAGCCAGCGCATAGACCACGCTCCCACTCCAAACAAAGCAATAATCTCTCACAGGCCTTTTGGGCAATTCAGCTACCACTGTTACTTAGAGCAACAACAAAAGAACACAAGCAATTCTAGAACCCCACTGCACACTGGATGCACCTAACAGACAAGTCTGTCCTAACTAGCTTGCAGACTACATAAAAACAGCAGCTTTGCTCCATTTGCTAACAAGGCAAAGTGACTTGCCCAGAGTCAGAGCCTTAACCACCTAAGGACCTGTTTTGCCTCAGTCACAGCATTTCACATACACACTCACACAAACAGATTTGATAACACATCAGCTACCAAATCTACTGCTGAAGTTTTGGCTACTGAAATATTGTTCTATATCTCGTTACGCAGTATGTCGTGCAATCCACACACGTTCAAAAACACTTTCTACCTCTGCAGAGAGAGTAGCATGGAGTCAAGAGTATTGCTCCTTCCATCTATCACAGAATTGAAACAGCACATCCTTAGAATTGCACAAAAATGCAGGGTGTGGTGTTTGCTTTATTCAAACTATTCATTTGGAGAATAGAGGTCTCAATTCTAATATGGAAAATCATAGATACTGCAAAGGACAATGGTGATTGTACAAACATAAGAGACAGAAATTGCAGTTATTCACTGAACAAGCAAAAAAGAAACATCTGTGACCTGGCAAGTGACCTCTTTCACGCCTTTGTGTTCTCTGAGAGCTTCGAGTGTTTCTGCTACAGCTTAAATAGTTACTAGATTCAGGGGCCACTTTGCACTAAAAATACAATATTTTCTTGTTTTGTGCATTAATGGAATGGGGAGAAATCAATCCAATCGTCTTTGGAAAGGAATTTTTAACGTAAACAAGTGCTCTCTCACTATGTGAAGATAAGCCATAAATAATATGGGAAAAATAAACAAAATTCTTTCCCCACTTGTTTGCTTCTTAGACCACGTGCAGAACCACTGATGACACTAACAGATTCATTGTTTCAGTCTCTATGTCCTGGGGCTTTTGAAATGGAGGACTTCCAAATTACTGCAATTGTACTACTTGTATTCCTGGTAGAGCTAAAGGGAGATTTAGTTACTGAGTTTTTAAATGAAGACAAGTGCTGTAGCCTTTTTTTGTTTGTTTTTATTTTCCCTTCCCCCCATCTAACTTTTGCATGCCATTTCTTTTTAACAACTGAAACACATTTGACATGAATGCTAAACATACATCATCAATACACGACGTAAGTTCTCAGAAACTGCTTACAGTGTTGGCCTCCTCTGCTACACAGCTCTATCCTGACTGCAGTCCAAGAAGCCCCACTAGTAAGTTGGCAGGTATGTTAAGTTTTTCCATGGAATTCCAAGAGGGGGCCCCAATGCCAGACGGGACTGGGGGGAGTGCTGTCCACCGGACACGGGGTGCAGCCATGCCTGCAAGCCTAGCTGTGCCCCACTGCTAAAGCATTCTCCATCACCCTACAAACTGCTCAGGGTTACAAATGACTACATGACATTTGAGAGGTACATACACTTGGATCCAAGCGCGCACCACGGAACCTGCAACAATCTGTCAATGCCCTGTGGCCCAGTCACCACAAGCCTGCTTTAAAGGCAGCACCACAGGATCTGAGCAGAAAGATGCAGACCTGTTCCATAACTACAAGTAAGAAAAATTCCTGTTCTGTTCTAGGCTCTAAAGATTTAGGAATCTCCACACAGATGCTAAGCAACCTCCAAGGGAACCTATAACCAGAGCGGTATCCAGGAAAGATGTGGCATCCCAGCACCAGGTCAGCCAGCTCTGCCCTCCTGCCCCTGGCCAGTGCCAACACCTGGAGGCTACCCCCCACCGCGCTTCCCTCCCTCGTTCCGGAGGGCAGGCCCTGCGCTGCAGGCCAGCATCCCTTGTAGGGGTCTGGCCCAGCGGCAGCGCATGCAGGACGTACCCATATCTCTTGTAAACATCCTAAAAGGGCAATAAGTGGCAACAGACACAGGGATGAATTTTACTCTTGGACTGTGGTCCAGAGGTCACTGAAGTCCAGCAAAGACTTCCCGGTACACTTAGTAGCAGTTGGGTAAAGCCCAGGCAGCATAACTCCAAAATTTCACTCCCTTGTGAAAACAAAGACAAACAGTCAGAATTCAGCTGCAGTGATCTCTGGCCCCAGAAGTCAGTTCCCAAATTACCACAGAAGTTTCTTAGGAGAGCACACAAGGACTACACTCCCTACCTTTGGCACAGTATTACAACCACTGGAAGACCTGGAGCCCCTGCTGTCATATTAGAGTGGAGTTGCTGTTTTTGTGAGGCTTCTTCTGTTGTTCTTTCTAAGCCTATTTCTTGGAAAAAAGCCAGCACTATTTGCTTCTTGGGCAGAGAATATGGAATTACTGTAAATTATATTGAAAAATCAGATTCATTCACTGCTGTGATAATTGATCTCCCAATCTGTCTCAGAGAGTTAGCAGCTGGTAAGAAAATAAAATGTAATTTAGATTTTTATTTTAAAAAGAAACTTTAACCTAAGCATGGCAACAAATAAGGGGAGGAGGAGAGAGCAAGTTTCTTGTCAGTCTTAATACTAAATATTGATAAGAAAGCAAAATAAGAGATGATCGTACAGATATCTGAGAAATTCACAGTACATTAGCATTAAGCACTATATGCACCACAAGTGGATTTTCCACCCCTGCGAATACTTATGTGCAGCTGTACCTCAGCCCTACAAAAAAGGATTACAGACAGGTACTTCCATGGAGCAGAGGCTCTCTATCGGGCTGTCACCTACTGCTGACACTGTTAGAAGAGCTGGTATTCATGCTGTCAAACTGATATTCCACAAGTAACTCTAAGATTCAACTCCTCTATAAAAGCCTCTATAATTGGACCCAAATTCACCAGCGGGTTTTGACTGCATTCAGTTCAGGTCCCCAAAGAGAAAAGAATCAGACCCCAAACCTGGCTTTCATGGCTGTTGCTCTCATCAAGCCTCTTACGTCAGCCCATGCTTAGATCACGCCACACACACAGGGGGAGATAGGATTCGATTTTTACACTGAGATTAGCTGCAAGGAAATGCACTTTCATCTGCAGGGAGCAGAATGAAAGAATTCCATAATTTACAATAACCCAATAACTTACAAAGTGATCAGCCAAACAGTGTTTTCAGGTAGTTGAAAAATATCGTGCTGTCACCAGTAATAAAACAAGAATGATAATACTCTTCCCTGGCTGAAGTGGACCATCTCAAGCAATGGAACGGACATGATGTCATTAGAAACCTGAGATAACGGTGTAAGGCTGATGGGAAGATCCTGACTGGAGCCAGCTCAGTCTGGCAGCCCCATTTGAAAGCAAGAGATAAACACATTAAGCTCTTAATTGTTGTCATACCTTAAACATTCAATATGGAGCATCTTTTACATTACTTCCCTCTGTCCCTCATGGGATGAATAGCTGGCAGGGCTGGAAGAGTCCAGAGCTTACGGGAAGGTTTGAAGGTTTCAGAAAGGCAGCTTTCCACTCAGCACATCGGTGGATAAGATGGAAGGCCTGACTCCTGACATTTAGTTCCGTAAGTTGGACTGAAACGATTTCACCAATAATTCATGACTACTGGAGTATAATTCATCCCTGTTGTAATAAAGGCTTTGATACATCATGAAACGAATTATTAGCTGGAGTAGTCTTCTTTTCCAGTTACGTTTGTAATAGAACTAAATAAGAGCGGAGAGCACCCTGAGTTTCCAGTCGTATCATTGAATTAAAGCCTTTCTGACAGCTCAGGGTTATTCAGTCTCACAATTCAGTTATTTTCTTCCACACCTGTTGCAGCGTGGAGGCAGTTGCACAGAGCACCACTGGGGCAGAGCAACAAGAGCTGTTCCCACAGCTTAGAACACTCCATGATCACCCAGACAGCTCAAGTGCATTTTTCCTCTTCTCTACTAATCCTCATCTCCAGAAGCCAAACTGTCATCTCAGTTGCATGATCTTTCTTTTCTAGCTACGGCATTGTCACTGTAGTTCAGTAGGCTAAGATCATTTTTCTTATTCTTACTATTTCTGATTTGCATGCTAATCATGCTAGGACTTCAAATCTCAATTAGGAACACACATTGCTGAGACAATTCATTCTGAGGTTGTGTTAAGGTACTTAGACTCGCAAAGAAGGCTAACTCAACACATGACAATATACGTTTTTTTAATTACTCATTTTGCATCATTGAAAGGCTTCATAGTGGTTGGTTAAATCAATTCGCTTTACTTGACTGGTTCACTGCTTTTTTTCCCCTTGTCACAGATTCTGTATTTCAATCACACAACGGCTCAGAGCCTTATGGTGAGGCCTTTTTTCTTTTATAAATCAAAACAAATTAAATAAACCTTGGTCCAGCAACACCTCTCCAGACTTTTCTTCACCATCACAACTGCTGTAAAAACATAGCTTTCATCTCCCTAGTAGCAAACAAGAGCAGCAGTGAGCTGTCTAAACAGGGAACTAATTACTGCCTAGAACTCATACCATCTGAATCCATGCCATCACGGTATCAAACCGTAGGTTCTTATCCTAAAGTTCCCAGCTCTGCATCTTTGGAAAAATTATATTCTGCCTCTAGCTCTGATTTTCCCTTTTGTCTGCAAGATGCCCCAGAACGTGGGGTTGGGATAACAGGACCCTCATATCCAAGGACAGCAATAAGTTCTTAAACTACAAATACCAGAAGTAAAGGTGAAGGGGAGTTTTGCCAGCATAAGGACAGAATAAACCGATCTTCTTGTTCTGTTACTTACGAGGTTTTATTAATTGTGTCAACAGGTTATTTTGATATGATTTCATTATTTATGCTTTGTCTCTGTACAATGACACCCACCACCTAAGCAGCATCTGACAAGCATGAGGTTTTCTTTGCTCCCTCATTGTACTCAGGGTGGCTGCGACAACGACCTGAAGGTAATTATCCAGCAAGGTCACTGCACCACGGAGAGCAGGACAAAAGCACTTGTTTCTCAGTCCGCTATTGCTACAAGGCCACAAGGTTAAACAACTGAAAAATGCTGTGAGCTGTTTTCCCCGTTTCCCTTGCAGACTTTCACTGTTTCCTCTCCTGCCTACAAGCTGATTATTAGTACAATGTTCATTACATCTTGGGGAGGTAATACATTGGCAGCATAATACAAGATGCTGCAATACGAACCCTGTTGAGCTTGCTGTTATACGGCAGCTACGAAGAAGGAAGAAATAGAGTAAAAAAGCTCCTGAAAATTTATGTGGAATAGCCACTAAGCAAAGAAAGCAGGCTTCATATGAAGTCATATCACAATTTATCCCTAACCAGCACTGCAGCACGAGGAAGCTCTAGTACTGGCAAGTGTTAAGTACCACCTTAACTCTGTATACGACTACTGCTTCCAAAGGCATTGGATTGAGTCCCTGGGATGAAGGGTTCCATTTTATTTGCTGATGGAGAAGCTGTGGCCGCTCTCTCCAGGCCTCTCAGAAAGTGCTTTAAAGATGCTGATAAGCAGTACATTGCAAGCCCTGGTGCTCAGCCGACAGTACAGCTATGGCTGGCCCGGAGCAGCACAGGCATCTGAGAACAACAGCTCCTCCAAAGCTTCCGCTTGGATTTTGGCACCCTATGTGACGTGAGCAAAGAAAACAATCCCAGTGTTGGTGTGCTCACCAAGACCCATCTGATCACTAGCTCTGCAAGGACTCTGTGTTATTATAGAAAATTTAAGGAAGATTTCTTGATCATTATTTACCACTACGGTAACAGGAGTCAGTCATAAACAAGATTACGCAAGGTCCTGCACACAGGTGAGGGAGAGAGACCTCCTGTCACAGAGCACCTCAGAGCTTAACTGGGAAGTCAGACTAAGCCAGGGAAGGGAAACAGAAAGAAAATCTAGCCCAAGGTTTCCCCACTAATTAGCAACTGAAGAACTAATATTGCAGAAGAATCTAAAAGCCCAAATCACCTTTCAGTGAACCCCTGGGCTTGGTGCTGTACAAAACAGAGGGGAGGGAAAATGCTTTGCTAAAGAATTATGATTAAAAATGAACTACACAGCACAGAAATTGAAAGCCGTTCAAGATATGGGTAAGTAGCACAAGCTACTACAACCTAAGCAAGATGTGCAAGTATGCAGAATATTAGCAGTCCCAGAGTAACCACTCGTACTTGAGATTTCGTCTTGCAATAAACAGAAGGCTTCTCGTTCCTGAAATGAAAGGAGTTACCTCAAACCACACGACACCACCTAACAACACCGGCTTCCCTGCACGGACATTCCCTTAAAGCCTAACCTTGGGTAGGGCGCTCTCCCTGGGGTGCACATTTGGGCCAGCACAGAAGTCCATCTACCACTGCTATTTCAGGGCCCTCTTTTTACACAGGAGCCTGCAAGCAGCACTTGTTGCATTACAGGGTGGATGTGGGGTAGGGGAAATAAGATTCCTTTTATATCACTACAAGAAAATGATTAGACAATTACTCAGCAGGTAAAGCAGAACATATAGGAAAGGGCTGTTCTTATCATCACTCCTTGGAGCATCTTGTCTATGTTATTAGGAAATGATGCATTTGTGCCAGGCTAATTCATATAGATTGTAATTTCAGGACATAAATTACCCCGTCATGTGTGCTCAGTGCAACAGCAGAGATGCTAAATGTTTAAACAAATTTTGTTAACAAGCTTTTTCTCAGCCTCCTGCCCACTTTCTTCTGTCTGCTGGTAGCAGGATGGGGAGTAGGGAAGACTGCATTGCTGGAAGCACACCCCAGCAGCAGAGGAGACAGTGGGTTGAGAAGGGAGACAGCCTGGGCACAGATAATTTTCAAAGTAGGTGGGAAAATGCAGGGCATGGAGGTGGAACACCCAGCTGAGAACTGTTTGTTTTCATGACACCTGTAAAAATGCAAGGGCTCTGAGACCAGTTTCCCTCTGCTAAATTTGGTATCAACCATTCAGCAGGTTTCAAAGCAATCTGGAATGCATCAGAGGTGCTCCCACACTGACTCAAAAACCATGGCCAAAGGGTTCTCAGCAACACTGGATCCCACCACAAAGGAAGGCTCTGACAAAGGAAGCTCTAGATATAAGCACCCCTTAATTACCACTGTTATTTACAAGTCTACCATTTTTTACTGGGTTGCGTACTAAGCAGTTGCCAAGTGCAGATGTACCTACATTTATTACAAAAAGGTATGTCCTAAAACATTTAGGTTACCTCTCGTAACTTATTCATAGATTCTGTCATAGAGAGACTTGTTTAATGGTGCAAGAAATACGTATATAAAAAGTAGTATACATTCCGCTTTCCTGATGATAGAGACATGGCCCATCAAGTAAGTAAATTAATTTAGTGTATGTGTAGGAGGAGGACAGGAACAAAGGAGAATTCCCCTTCAGAAACTCAGTATCAAACAAGCGAGCTCTTCTTTTCCAATCTGCTACTCTGTACAGCTTCTAAAAGTTTTCTGGAGTGAGCAAAACATTCACATTGCAGTGTTTAGAAGGCTCTGGAAAGGACGGGAAAGCACCTCTTCTCCCTCACAAGTTTGAACAGTCAGATAGTTTTCCTTCCTTCCACAGCTGGTACCCACCCCAGCCCAACATACTTAAACAGAGACTTCTCCATCCCAAAAAGAAATACTGCATTCCTCCCTGTTACTTCACCATCAGAACCTATGTGTTCTTCTCGTGCTCTAAACATACAGGGATTACCTCAATCTGCTTCGGATTTTTATTTTGGAGGTGGTTCACTTCCTTAAACCATTTCTCACTATCATCTCGCAAAGTACTTTTGGATGCCAAGAACCCTTTTCAAGGGTGGAGCTAGAAGTGGTGTGTGGAAAGTCCCAAACCAGAAAGAGCGTCTGAGGATTGCAATTCAAAGCACAGACGACATGAAGAGGTGCATGCCCACGCACATTTTCCTTTGCATTGGACATCATCTTCTTGGACCCTCTCAGATTACCCATGCGTGTATGCTTGAGGCATGCTAGGGTATTCCTGCGGCCAGCATCACCCTTTCCTAGATCTGAGGCATAACATTCAGCAAAACAGTATCAGAAGTCCTTTGCCATTAGGTACGGTAATACCTGCCTTTGTTCAGAGCAGTGGAATGGTGTGGAGAGGGGGGACTGCAGCATTTCAGTTCACTATTCACAATGTTAAGAGTCATTACCAGAGAAACTCAGAGACACTGAAGAGGACAGCTCTGTTGGCAGCTCTTTTAAGCAGCATTCTTGGCCTTCCCTAATATCTCTGGAACAAGATATAGTAATTCCTCAGAAGCACAGAAAGGGAGAACAGCTGCATCTTTTACACCCAGAGTTGAGAACACATTGCCTTTGGCATTTCTTGGACCTATTCTCATCCCGTTCAGACTCCATGATTTTGAGCAGGGAGTGTAAAATGGGACAGCAATCTGTATCTTTGCATAACAAAAATACTGTTGACTTGCGTAGAGGGAGAACAATCTCTTTAGGAAACCAGATAATCCAGAAACTAGTGTTAATAAGTTATTGACTTTCCTATAGTTCTTCCAGTGCTGGTTGATGGCTTCCAGTAATCGCTTTGCCTCCATATTCACGGAGCCCAGCTGTGTCTCTTCGAAGAACTCATTTATGGCAGCTTGCAATAATGTGATATTTCAGTAATGTCAGCTTTTGCGCAAGATATAAAAATCCTCCAATTTATTGCCCCTTGCTCCCAATGCACACAGAGGGAAAGAAACCCATAAAGGTATCTCTCATTCACATTTAGGTGAAAACGAGTCCTCTTTACTCATTTGTATTGAATTCCTTCCTGCCAAGCACGAATGAACCACATGCCCTTTCTGCTCTGTTAGGACCATTTAGTGTTGGTAATGCTCTGCCAGGAAGTGTAGAGGAAGTAGATGCAGCAGATAGGACCTAGCCTAAGAGCTACGAAATGTTATTTCTGCTCCTGTCTCTGACACTAACCTGCTCTTTGTCCTGGTCAAGTCATGCAACTGTATTTGTAATTCTGAGTGCAACCGGCCAGATCTACACAGCACTACATGACACAGCTGCAGTGGAGTTGACATGCCACAGAAGTTTTAAATCAGCTAGCTTGAGTACAGCTCGCAGATCAGTGTTCGGAAGCACAGGTTGCAAGACTTGGGTGATATTCAGGGCAATTAGCCAAGCTGCGCTTCGTGTTAGCAGAACAACTGTCAGCAGATGAGATTCAAGCAGCAGTCACCTCTAATTGCACTGCAGATTGCAAGTTCTTTGGGACCTGCAGTCTCTCTTATGCTGTGCTTCCCAAGCACCTGGCACAACATGTTGATCCAGGGAGGGCTTCCAGGCAAATATCTGGTCCTAATTAAAAAGATGAGCAAGTCAGACTTTCAGCTCTACAGATCAATATCCCCTGCTACTACTGTACAGTCAATTTACACCAGCTGAGCATCTATTCCTTACCATGCTAGTGACACTAACACCAGACAGACCTGCTTACAGTACAGGTAGCCCCCCAGAAAACCACACACTTACTCCAACAGCTGAAACAAGTTCTGCTAGCATGGCTAGTGGAGAACAGATTGGGCACTCCTTGGGCTAGTGGCACTTGGAAAGCACCCATGTGAGAAAGCCCGGAAAGGTTTTTAAAGCACTAAAAAAAGTTCAGAGAGCACATATCCCTAAAAGACAGCATAACATCTGCCCTGCAAACTCAGACACATTCATTTCCACCCTGTGAGTCCAGTGCCTTCCTGCCTCTGGTGCAGCTCAGTTAGTAAAACAGAACAACTTGTACATCAGTCCTCTTGAGAAGTCTTGCCTAAATAATCTGAACGGGCCCCTTTTGCCATTAAAAGCTCAACATTTTCTAGAGTAGTGAAGAAAGATTATCTACTGCTATCATATCAAGAAAAAGGGGAGGGGGGACAGGGAAGACTTTCTGGAGTTGGGGAGGGAAAAGGAATTTTTCTTTAAATGAAGAAGCTTTCAGTGCAAAACTAAAACACTGCAGGGACTCCAGAGGGATCAGATCCTGTCAAAAGTCAGTATTTCACAGCTGATCCTCCAAAGGTTAGGGCAGCACATTTGCTAGGAGACAGAATGACAACTTTGTCCTTCAGACTAAAATAACAGAGCTGAACATATTCTCATTTAAACAAGAGCAGAATTTATAGGATAAAGGGTAAGTGGGTGTGGATGTGTGAACTGGAGGAGAAGCAGAACACAAAATCCACAGAATAATGGTACAAGGATCACAGAAGACACTTGGTGCCCCAGAGAGTACATGCTCAGGAGCTGGGCACTGTTTAAACCAATGGGCTGAAGGGATACAAAAAGCCAAAGCAGGAAAAGTTATAACTGGAATGATACACACTAACTACGCTGCAGTTTGGGGGAAGCGGGTTCAAAGTACAGTGTATGCAAGACAATCTGGAGGAAGAAGAGCTGATCTACCTGAGACCTCAAATCACTCCATCCCAGTGAGAACAGCAGGGGAGAAATCAATAACCTGAGCAAGCAACTGTAATAACAACTGACATTTATACAGCATCAGCTACCCAGGTGTCCCCAAACACTTGACAGATATTACAAACTGAACTGATTTACAAGCAGGGGATCTGGCTCCTTACAGAACATCAATTCCCACACCAAAGCAAAGAACTCTGGTGGATTTTGTGGCAGCCTTTTCCTATTGCTCCATTTCAGGTGCAAACGTCCAAATGCTCTGATGTTCCACATCTCACACAGTTTACCACAGAAATTGCCTCCACCCTGGATAAGGCATCTCACATTCAGAGGAGGCAAATGTCTGGGTTTTGTATGGCTGGAAGAAAAACACCCAAACATGGTGAAGACAGACCTATGAGCATCCTCACTGCACTGCTCACCTTGTGATCCCCTCAGCCCTTCACATCAGGAGTCCAAGTTGCACATCACTCTGCTTTGTATCAGCTAGGAAACTGCTTCATGCAGCCCCTAGCTATGGCTCTGCCTTTGGTACAGATGCTCAGAGGCGACAACAGTGTTTTGAACAGGGTGTTTCCTTGTCTTTGTAAAGAGAACACAAGTCTGAGGCAAAGAGTAAAATAAAAAAAGTGGGAGAGGACACAGGAATGAAATTCAAAGGCCCAGACTACACAAAAAATTCTCAGCACCGGTCCAATGGCACTAGCAGCTCTATGATCCCAGGTGCCTGATGGAGTTGAGGCACTTGTAGGCTTATCACAGCCTCTGTAACTTCCCACAACACCGCCAGGTCATTGCCTGCGGCAGGCAGACGTATGTCCAAACAGCACCAGCAACAAGCAAAGCGCTAGAAACCTTTGCAATTTGGAAAGATCCAAAGAGTGAGACAAAATCAGGCTCAATGTGAAGAGGAAAGGGATGCTGCCAGGGGCACATAGCCTGTTTTGCCTCACCTGCTCACGGGTCAATTTGCCCACTTCAAACAAGAAGGCTCTTACAGGAGCTCGCAGAAGGCAGAGCCACTGGGCCAGGTGCTGTACTTCACACATCATACGAGACACCCCTGCCCACTGTACAAAGCCCCAAGCCTCTAAGACATTGCACCACTCCCTCCTCCCTCTCTTCCCTACAAGCACGGCTTTGGATTGGGACTTTCATTTAATATCTGACATTGAAACGCTACAGTTCCACCTCTCCTTTACATCTTTGAGCTGCTGCAACTGTTTGGTTCTAATAACAATGTAAACATATGGGGATTTTTTTTTTAAATAATAAAAAAATCCTTGAATTTTTCATGTGGTTTTCATCTTACATTTTCCCTCCTCAGGGCATCCTACCCATACTGCACAACAAGCGTAGGAGGAAGCAAATGAAGCCAGTGCAATGAGCTAACCAGGCAGCGGATGCCAGCAGAATCACCCTGTGCACTTGCAAGCAGCACAACTACCTCATGCAACACAGAGCCTGAGGAAAAACAGAGATGTCTGCAACTCCTCACTACCTTCCTCTCCCTGAATGGATGTTCTTTATGATTGCTCAAGTTTCATCTTCCTTCCTGGGCCTTAAGACATCTGTGCAGTTGTGCATAAGTTAGCACAACGCCACTGATTTCAGCCAACGCCAGCTGTGGAATCAGTTCTTTCAACGTTCACCCGTCAACTTATTTCTTTCTGCAACAGCAACTGCTTCTTCTATAGGTTTCTGATTTTCAGATTAAATATGAAAAAAGGTGGGAAGATGTGTGTAGACAATGAAAGAAAAGCAAAGCCATGAGACATCCAAACTTTTTAAAGGGCTTCCTGAATTCCCACTTCACATTTCTCACCCAGAACATCAATGCTGATGATCATCTCTGCCACTGGGATGTGTGACAACTCCTCTGCTATTTCAATAAGACCTGGGAGAAGAGCAGAGGATGGATTTGCATGCAACTGCTGCAAAGTTTTTTCAGCTCACTGCAGCTTGCAAACAGCAAAAAGGAAGCTCAACAGGAGGTTGTTGAGACCGATACGACAGAAAACACTCCTCCTTTCAGGCACCAGATATGTTTATAGGCTTTGGGTAGTTTCAGATAAAGAGAAAAACTGTTCTAAAATCTTCAGTAACACTTTTAGAATCAGTTTTAATCCATTAAAGAAGTCATCAGTCTGAGTTTCCAACTGCAACTAGGTATTTGCAGCAACTCCCATGACATTCGGAACAACCTTGATTTTCAGAACCTTCCAATCACTCTTTCTTAAATCAGGCCTGTTTTGGATACCTTTAGTAAAAAAGACATACAGGTTGAGGCATTTGGAATTACCAGAAAATTCAACCAGAGTCTCCCTCATAATCAACACTAGCATAGGTTAGTCTGCTCAGCTCAACACAGTAAAACTTACAATATGCAGACCTCAGCAATCCTGTAAAAACAATGTCCCCTCTGAACCTCAGAGCTTGTGCTAAAACCACAAACAAGCATCTACAGCCAAGGTCCAGAGGAGTCATTCTGTGCAAGCAAGCACACATGCGTGCTGGGGGAATGTGGATTTCAGATAGATCTTGGTGCAAGTATCAAGAAAGCTAGAAAAAAAATGGGGGCGGGAGATGCCAAAGGCTCATCACCATTGTTTTTGCTAGAGGAAAGCGCAACAGCAAGCGAGGTAACTACAAACAGAGTCATTAAAGCAGTTTTCTAAAGAGTTAGCAATCAAGTTGACAAGGTTCAACAAGCACAACAGGATCACGCTTTTTTGCTGAAAACTCCTTTTTGGGCATTAAAACAAGAGCCAAACTGGAAGCTCTCACCTGTGGAGCCTGATGTTCTCAATTGGATTTATCATCAGGACACACTGACAGGACTGCACTCCTCAGCAGCTCAATGTTCCTGAAAGTCTGGCTTCAGCTCCTTCACTGTGCTCTGGCAAATATCCCTGCCATTGATGGGAAGGGCACGGAAAGGCCTGAAGTAGCAACTGAAGCAGAATTTGTCTTTTTGGAAAAGAACTGCACACCTCAAGGAGGAGGCTTGTTCTCAGAGAAGACAAAGAATACTAGATCAGATGTTTGATTAATCGCTCTTAAGACAGGGGTCGTGGCACATCCTGGTCCCGATACTGAAGCCAGCTTAAGAAACACCAGCTATGGTATTCCAGAAGCCATCTTGCTGCAGCTGTTGGAGGCTAGTCAAAATCCTATGGCAAAGAATATCACCTACCAAGGGGTTTGTATCCAGCCCCTACAAAGTCACAAGGATATCAGAGAGAAGCTTTCTCAGTTAAACCCACTGCTGTTTTTCCGATTGCTGCTACATTCTTGATGTACTTGAGCTACTCGAGTATAAACAAATCTGAATGAAGTTTTCTAGTATCATAAACAAATAATTGCAGGAAGAAATTGATATCTCACCAGTATTTGTTCAGCATTGTAAGAGTGATTTTCTCAGGCCTAACAAGTATAATTGGTTCCACTGAGAAGCTTTCCAGTTCTGCACAGGAGCACTAGAGCTTGGTTAAACACCAACTGAGGCCTTGTTTCCCAGCTCAGATTTTTCAACTGCATGGGCTGGGTGCCTCAACAGGCTTTTCACAGCTCGCCACGGTCACACAGCAGCAGTCCCTAAGCCCTGAAAGAGGGCACACAAGCATTTTTGCCAGGTCCCAGTACCTAGAACTGCGTTGGAGTGATAGCACGTGCTCTCCTCTTATTAAAAACTCTGAACACAAGAGATGCTATGAGGAAAAAGCAGTGTGGAACCTGATGAAAAGACACAGAGGACCTTATACAGGAAGTGTTACCCAGACAGCCTTGTCCTGAGTGTTAACTTACGTAGAGTTAACCGCAGGAGCCAGGGCTGAGGAGGTGGCAACAACCACACACACCTTCCACCCAGTTCAGGTGGTCTTCTCAATTCAGGCTTTAAGTTTGCTCTGCAGTACCATGGTCTCTCCAGTCGCTACATGAGACCAAGGGAGACTCTCGGTCCCAAATGCCTTGGCAGTAAACACCTGCCAGTCTGTGAGGATTTACTAGAACACACCGGTCCCCAGTTCCCATGTTAAAGTTTATTGTTACAGCGAAGCTCCCATGCAAAGACAGGCTGTTGTAGCAACAGTTTGTCCACTTTTAACTTCACTTGTTTTCTATTGTCCTACCCCCAAACCTGTCACCTCCCACAAGAGAGCTGCTTAATGTCAGAGGGATGTCAGAGGCAAGGAGCCTCTGCCAAGTTTATCAACAGAGCTCCAGTAATAAAGTGAGCGCAAGAGCGAGGATGGTTCAAGCACCTGTCCTGCTTCCCTGCAACACTACTGACTTGTTACAGGCACCATTTTGCATCCTATTTTACAAAGGCCTGAGAACACATCACAACAAACTCATTGCCAAAGGAACTCCACAGACCATGGCACAGACTAAGTGTGGCATTTCTGTCCATGGCAGAAAGCTGGGATGGTCTTCAGTTTTGATCAATTTTTTTTTTTTAAATGTTATGAATTTAGTTTCTGAAGAAAACTACTCATGGACACCTGCCTCAATCTAAGGCATATTTTCACTGTACCATGTTTAGGATGATTATTCATTTTCCAGTACCCATCATAATATGCACTGGTCATGCACTTAGAAGCAATCGGCACAAAGATAATGAACCAAATAATCCTGACAAACAAATGGCAGAAAAATGTTTTCTCAAGTGACGTGTGTTTTCTTTTCTGCATTTTGCAAGGAGGCATCAGTCATCTGACCTTTGAGCTCGATTACAACTACCTACTATAAAGCATATTTTAGCTGCATGCTACATAACATTCAGACAAAACTAATTTGGAGTCACCAGTTCTATTGAAAGAGGAGCTGCCCTCACTATTAAAGTCCAATCTTTTGAAAAAGTGAAACAGAGGCTTAGTTTTCCAGGAGAGGCAGGAGTGCGTTGCCTGGTGGTCCCCCTTCTCCCCTACCCATACTGCTGCTACAAGCTGCCTAAGCAGCCACTGCTTCGCATACAGTGACATCTGCCTTTGCCATGACACCACAGCTCACACTTGAGAGGAAGTTCTAGACCTCAGAGACCCTTTCCCATCAATGTATATTGTAAGAACCTAACATCCAGATGACAGGGAGTTCTTGTGAAGCCTACTTAGTACCGGTTGCTCATACTAAAAGTGCAAAGCTATGCACCTTCCTGTCCATTTGATTCATTTCTCCATGCAAAAGACATTACAAGCCTCTTACCTTTGGTGCATCTGCTCTGTCCCCATGCGATGAGCCTGGAGTATTATAAAGACATTGTACCAAGCACTGATGAATCTGAAGCACTCAGATCTCTTCAAGGCTTCAACAGAAACTTTAATAGCCCAGAGTAATGCTTTAAGGCGAGGCTGCTGTGTGAACTGTGGGAATCACAGCAATTCTCAAAATTCTGAAGTGCTACTGACAACACTGCTGTTTTAACAGCATGAGTGACCTTGTCACTGTGCATATTCTCTCATCCCATGTTGATGGGGCCAGCAGAAGACAAAGGAGAGGCATCACTTGCAGAACACGTGCTCCAACAATCCCTTTCTCAAAAGTGTTTCTACTTTGGCACACAATAAGAAGCCCACTCGTATAAGCCAAAGTCCTTTTCAGGCAGAAACATTAAAATGATGACCCACTCTGAATATACCCAAGCACGACCTAAATTTAGATTAAATCCCGGACTCTCCCAGTAACTTCAGGGACTTTAGTGCCAGCTCTATCTGACCCTCTTACTATTTTACAGCTGAGGTAGTTCTTCCGCAGTATCTTCTGACTTACACTCAGTGAGAGGTTCATGTTTAAGGCATTAGCTTTATTACCTCTAGAAACACATTACTATATTACTGAGTTAAAAATGTCAAGCGTTAAACCTAAAAGCCAAGTTAAAAGCATGCATATAAAGTAGTATTTTTGACACCTGTAACCCACTCTCCTACACCTTCTCAGTTTCTTTACCTTGATAAAAAACCTGAACATAGGATTACTAAGCAGAGCATCTATCAGAACTCAAGATTTCAGCATTTTAGCTCCTTTTTCCCAAGCATTTCTTATGCAAATAATAGTTCAGCATCATTCCATAGAGGTAAAACAGATCACATAGCCTTATCCCTCAACATACCTGTCTCCAAGAACTGCTGCAATTGACTTAACTTAAAAAGAGCAGCAGGTTTCCTCATGGAGTCTCTTCATCTTCCTTTCTACATGAATGAATACATAGTTCTCAATCTTAGATAAGCTTCCTCATTAGTATCATGAGGAACAGCTGATCCTCAAACTATCACCTGGCCCTGCTTCTCACAGCATCTTATTTCGGCATAAGTGCCTTGAGATAATTAAGAACAGGGAATGGCAACAAAGGCAAGCAAGTAATCCAAACTGAGGGTCAAAAAAGAGGCTTTACTATATAGATCTTGTTGATAACAGTAGTACTATCCTGCTTTGCTAGCAATTTACAAAAGTATAAATAATAAGAGGTTTTAGGCCAAGAAAGAAGTTGATGCCAAGTTTCCTAATACTGCAAACTGTTTAACAAAGTGTAACCATGCTAAACCTAGAAGCCCAGGAAGCATGAGATTCACTGCAACCTAACAAGTATTTTTCTGAATACAGTGTGCATTTTCAACCCAGCTCCCTGCCCCATCCAGGGCAAAGTATAACCCTGCTTACTCCCCTTCACAGAGAGAGTAAAGGGCAGCATGAGTGCTGAACTAGCACAGGACTATCCTATGGTCCTTCCTAAAGTTTTAGCCCTGCTATCATTTTTCTGTGGAATTGCATTAAGAAAAACATCCCCATTCCCTAGTTCTTAGCCATTTACTGTGTGTTCAACTAACTTTTAATCAGAATATCATATACCATGCATCCCAACACCCACTGTCAACCAAATTTACAGCCTCAACAACTAAACCAGGTCAGTTTGACATGAACTATTTTCCATGAAGCTACATGGACTGTCATTCACTTCCACAACACCTGGAAGGCAAAAATTTAGCCCTGTTTTATAGAGAAGAAGGCTAGGGCACATACAGTAAGAGATATGAACTACTGTTTCCCAGGAAAAGTGGCAGCAGATCTGGAAACTGAACCTTGGTTCTGTTCAATCCTAGCTCAGAGCTGTAGTAGTTGTATCACTGTCCTACTAACGCACTCATCTTTATTTGTATTTTAAAGTAATCGCATTTAAGACCATGTCTATAGCAAAATAATACTTTGTTTTCTTGAGTGTTGTAATAATAATAATGTAACGCGCGCACACGATACAGTGAAATGGTAGCTCTGCTGTAAATTGGTCTATTGCAGCTGTGAGCCAGACAATATTTATCCATTACTGCCAGACTTTATTCCACACCACTGTGCAACTTAAAATTCCCCAGCACAACAGCTGACACAGGGCGTTTAATGCCAAACACAAAAGAAAACAAAAACGGTCAAACGCAGAACACCTCCCACAAAGTTCGATCCTGCTGGAGTGGCAATGGGAGCAGCTTACTGCGTAAAGCACCCGCAAATTAAAAACAAACAGAGCTGCCTGGTTACAAAAAAGACTGATTAAGCTACTAAACCCCTCAAGGTAGGAGGCTTTGTTTGCTATGGAGCTATGTAACATGTATAGATGGTACAGATGTCTGTTACTATCCACAGAGTCTAACACAGGACTCGAACAGGTCTCCCAGAGGCTTCTGTTGGGTGGTATAAGGTTGCAGAAGCTTGCAGAACAACTGGTAACTAGCAAACTAACCAGAGCGTCTACATGAAGAAAACTTTAGTGCCTCTCACACAGCTTGTTGTGCATGTGCCAAGCTTGTATAGCATTGTATGTACACACATCCAGAGCACAACACACTCCCTGCACATCATAACAGGCTGCAGCGTTCGTGTAAACCTCATCCAAGCCCTTAGCAAAAGCAAGCCATTCTTCCGAGCAGGAGAACCAGCGAGGCCTGGACCCCCATCTCACAGCCAACTACAGCTTCTGCCCATCGCAGGCTTGCTCGTGAGGTCCATCTCCTACTGCAGGACCCTCCCCACTCCCCCGCACAGAAGGACAAGCTCTGTGTCAGGAGATGCAGAGGCCTGCTTTCCTCTGCCACCCCCGTTAGCAAAAAGAGCCTCTTTGGTCTTCATGGGAATTTCACCAGAATTAGCCAGACAAGCACACAGGCACTTTTTGTCTCACAAGCATACTTATATCTCATTCAGTTTTGTCCTCAAGGCATGTGATCTCTGCTCAAGAGACCAGAACCTTAATGCAGGCTCTAACTTAATTTCTTTCCCCTCCTTTTCATTTTTTTCCCCCCCTCTGTTTTTAATCTTTTCTAGCTCCACGCTAGATTCTCCTTCCTGCAAGCACCCAGGATAGATTGCATCAGGAGAAGCTAGCAAAAAGTGCTTTGCTGTCTTGTCAGCAGATTGCATAAAGTCTTCTCATTCAAGTTTATCCAGTTGGAAACGCAAGTAATTGATGTGAACTTGANGGGGGGGGGGGGGGGGGAGAGGCAAGGAAAGCTTCTCTCTAGCATTGCTCTTTCACTCAGCTTGTACTGCAGTCAATCATACAGGGCTGGTTAATCAGTAACTCTATTATCACCTTCCTTTCCTGCGTTTACTTTGGGTACAAGAGGCACCAGGAGGGAAACCGAAATGAGAACAAGGTGTAAATATGTACATGCTGCAATTTCCTGTTTGCTACTGGTATCTGAAAATAAAGCCACGTGAAGGGAAAACAAAATATTCAATTAGGACAGTGGATGGTGACTCTGCTTGCCCAAGAGCAGGTCTCTCCTGTTGTCTCAGGGAGAGGAGGACTGGAATTAGGTGTGCATTCCCAGCCTCCTCTTTTGAGGGCCACAGCTGCATTTAGAAAGCCAGGAGCAGCAGGGAGTATAGATGTGCGAGGGGAACTCTGTTTAGGAGTTGTAATTCCTAAGAAGGGCTGAGATCTCTGTGTGCTGGTCCTCAGAGTTTGGAACATGACGAACATCTGAGCAAGGGAATCCAGCCTGTAGTTGCATCATAAACATCTGTTGTGTTACAGTCAGGAGACAGTAACAAGAAGTCACAGTACAGACACTGGTAACACAGGGGTCTTGACATTCCTCCCAGATCTTCTGGGTCAACACCTTATTCTGACCCACAGCAGTAAACCAGACCCATTTCCTCAAGACATACAAGTATCTGAATATGCAGGTTAACATTCTGGCATCTCCTTCATGCAGTCTTCCAACACCTTACTCAAAACAGAATTACCCTGTGCCACTGCCATTTCTCATCCTGAGTTAGTCCTTGCAACAGAAAAACGATCTAAATACAACCCTGCTCAATTACGCAGTGTTATAGAAGCACAAAGCAAATCATTCAAAATATAATTTGAAGCTATTATTATTTATATTGTGTCAAAGACCCCAGGTAAGCTCAGAGTCCAAGTGTAACAGGTGTTGCACACACTTTATTTCAATTAAATATTGTAATAGGGAGACCAGCCCAAGGCTACAGGGAGCCAAATTAGGAAATTGTGTGAGAAAAATAAAATGTATCACAGTTTCATTCAAGTGAGGTTCACAGGACCTTGACTGGCTGGTCCTCTGGGCAGCTCTCATTATGTAGGGATTAGAGAATCTGTCCTCACCAGAGATCCCCCCTCTGAGTAACATTCTCTACTGAAACTGTGGTCAGCCATGACTTTTGCTGAAGGGGAGGAACAAATCCTGGAGCTCTACCACCATCTCAGATGAACCCTCTCTTTTCTAGGGAGCGGAAATGAATCAGACACCATTACTGACCCAGCCATGGCAGCCTGGGAGAGGAGCACTCTGCGAGGCAGGCTGTATGCCAGCTGTTTGTGTGATGAACTGAAAGGTTTAAATTGTAGAGTATGTACAACAGCCGAGAACTGAACCCAGGCAACTGCTGTTCAACCAGAAGATGCATTTACCCTGCAAAGAACTCCAGCTTGCCTCTTCAGTCTAGCATTTTGTCTTTATTCTCAGCACACCTGTGCACACAGACCCCTCCTAATGCACTCACTCTCTCCTGTGCCCTACTCTGAGCTCACAACAGCCTCCTGACATGCTGGGGACAGGATGCAGCTGCAAACACGTCCTGCTCATTTCAACAGCTGCAAACACTTCCATGTCTGCTGCAGGGCAACAGCAGGAGAGAAACTTGCAGAATCCAATTGACAGCTGTACCAGGCTCAAGCTGACTTGCATGTTCATTATTCACATAGGCTTTGCTTTGTTCAGTGCCAGAAAGTAGCGATGCCTCTGCCTAAAACTGGACATAATCTCCAAAGCTCTGCAATTGTAGATGTTATGGTTACAGAACTGTTCATTTCTTTGTATTTCCTAAATCAACAATTGTGTGCCTATTGACATGAAAGCCTCTACTCGGAAGCATTGTCACAAGCCTTGTTTTTCTGCTTGTTTCTCTCTCCCCCCAAGTCTTCCTTATTCCCTCTCCTATTCATGAGTGTGGCACTTACGTATATCCAAGGCCTATTCGTGCATGTTCAAGCCAAGCCATGCACATAATTAATCTAATTAAGAAGTGGCTGTATTTATAGCCAAGTGATACATATAGTTCACACACTGCTGACCTTCACCTGATGTTTAGCCCCCCTCCAAAGATGGGTCAGCTGGAGCACATTTCCTGTACACCTGGAGCGGGACCCAAACCAGGCCTTTGGATATGGCTCTTACTCCGTGCACGTAGGGAACAAAAGACCACAAAATGGATGTTGAGGTGGTCTGTCACAATAGAAATTTGGGCTGCATCAGTTTTCTTCATGATGCACTGTCTTCTGCATTTACCAGTGTGGAAAAATAAAAACATAATATACTTTGCCTTGGGGTTGAGCCATTCAGGATGGGAAGCAGTATCTACAAATGCTTGACACTGATTTGGGGAGAAATATACTGAGAGCAGTGGAAACATGATACTAAAATGTCCTCTCCTTTTCTTTTANCCCCCCAAAACCACCACTAAATGAGACAAGTTGAAGCCAATTTTATAGGAGGCCAGTGAATATTTCAAAGACAAGTGCTTCCATAAACTAATTAGTGCCTATTATAAAGGAATTAAAAGGCAAATGGATTGAAGGCAAAACTTCAATAGAGCCTCATCACTTTCATTACCTTTTCCCCAGAGACTTCTCAGATTTTTAACTCCCTTGACCCTTAGACAGGCTGTTTTTGACTGGTTGCCTGCTGGCCCTGGCACACTTGTCACATAAATGGAACTCAAGGAAGGGTCTAAAGAACTGCAGAGGCTTCACCCATGATGAATGGTTCCAGAGGTAATCAGCAGTGCACCAGTACAGCACACTTAAGAGTTGCCTGCGAAACATCAGGAAGGGCAGACACTTTGCTCCAACATGAAATTATTCAGCTGCTGTCCCACAGTGCCACAATGCTGGTCTGATCATCAAAAACTGAAACAGGCTTGCACCCTCCCACCAGCCTGCCCCTGGCCTCCATCCCCTGCCTTCCACCATCTTCATAACCCAGTGCATGGACCCACTGAGCCTAAGATCACTCGTACTTGCTGCACAGCTGCTTTCTGGCTGTCTCCATACTAAATCCCATGCTACAATTCCTGTTAGCTTCCAATCCAACACACTGGATGCTGAATGGACCAGTATCTCTGCTGCATGGAAAACACGACTGGCAAAACATTGATTCCCTAAGCAGGACAGATGCAATCAGCTGATGCAAACTAAGAATTTCATCTTGCAATAACCTTCAAAATATAACCAAAGGACTTCTGACTTAAGTTTAAAAACTAAAGACTGGCACAAGCATTAAAAGTAAATTCTGCCTTTTGCTTTTCGTCACAGCCATTCCACCTATCCAGTCACCTTTTTTCCCCCTCCTTCAGTTTTTTTGTGGCTGACTTCTCATTCCAAGCAAAACCAAAGCCACCCAGGACACCAGCACAGAACAACTGCTTGCTTACTTTACAGGCCTAGTGTGGATTGGCACCTCTTACAAAAGCTGTCAAAGAGAACAATTTGTTACTCATCTGTAAGGTTCCCAAGGCAGCCTTGCTGGCTGAAACATAACTTTTTCCCTTTACCTTCCAGAGAGTAGTAAGCAAAAATGAACCAACTCCTGCAGACACCTTTCTATTTATTATCACCTCCTCTAGTAGTACACAAGGCACACAGGGGATTGAATAGGTATGTAAAATAGGAGCAATTTCCTACCTTTGCTATTTACACTCAGCTACATGACACTGCATAGAGTCTAAATGGGACTGGTGGTCTTCCTGGTATTGGTATCTCTGTCGGGAAGGCCATCAGTGCTAATGAGAGTTCATAACGAATACACAGGTCTTTGAAATAGGCTTGACTAGCAATTGCAAGGAATGACAGTCATCCTGAGCACAAATTTAACTCCCTCCCACACATGCCTTTTGTTAGCTTGCTGTTTACAGCTTAAAATTATTGACATCACAAGTGTTGAATCATATGCCAAAATTAAGAGAAAGGATCCCTGCTTTGCTTGTGGCTCCCTCCTTTGTTGTACACCTCTCCCCCCTGCTTTGGTTCTGTATCTCATTCAGCTTATGTGACACATGCAAGTCTCAGAGGGATGAAAGCTATGGCAACAGGAGTTGTGCATCTAATCCTTGATGCAGAGTGCTAAAAGCGTACCGTGCAGCATCACATTTCCTATTCACAAGGCTGTTCATGTTTTCATTCATGTTAAACTCAAGAGAAAAGCTACACAAGTTCTGTAAAAGGGAAAAAACTGAGGGCAGCAGATCCAACATGGGGTCATGGCATTTCATTTATAATGCTGAGTTAGTTTGTGGTGGTGGTGTAAATGGGGCTTGCTGCTGGAAGTGGGGATACCAGCCTGGAAGCATAACAAGAAATAGGATGGCCGGTAGAAGTGTCTGGGAATTACCAGGGACTTGCTTATATTACAGTTTTGTTCTAGGTCACTACATCAACTCAAGTCCAGAGGCTGATAATTCAGTATCATACACCTGGACAACACTCACTAAATTCCAATTTGGTTCAGCTGCTCTCATGTGCCAGCCACCGCTTTGACATGCAAGGTGCTAAACCAGCGCCCTGGGGTCACAACACCATCAACTGCTACAGCTGGGACTAAGAGTCCCTCACTCTTGAGTTATGACACAACCGCTCCGCTGGGTCAGAGAACCTGCTAGGCACAGAAAAACGCCTCCCAAGCCACAGCTCAGTGCCTCTCCACTACCACCGCAGGAACAGGACTGTAATACCATAGGACAGAACTTTGCAATTGTTTGGAGAACCCCTCTGGTCCCACCAGGAAGGAGCAGTAACGCAGGCCCATCTGTCCTGTCTTTGCCAGCCAGTTTAGCTCCACTTTGGCTGGGTGACTGCTCTCTCCATGCAGGCAGCCCACAGAAGGCCGCACACCCCTGCCTGGTGAAAGGCACCAAGAGCAGCCAGCTGCACCCTGCCGGGAGCCTGCTCTTCCCAGAACCCAGGCAGCCACAGCCAGCTAAGCTGTAAGCCACGCAAGCATTTGGTAACACCTGAACTCTGTAACCAAAAACAGAACTAAAGCAAAGAATCAAACCCTGAATGCACTCTCCATTCAGCTCTGCATTGAGAAATAACACATAATTCACACTTTTTCATCTGTGGGCTGAAAACCAGCTGCTTATGAATGAGTATTTTTGCGGCCTAAAGGAGATACAAGTCCCACTCTTATGTAGCTTCTGCATACAGACTGCGACAGGTATCAGCAGACACTGTAACTACTGCCTGAACCCAAATTAAAAAAGAAAGAAAGAAAGAAAAAAACGGTACGAAGACTCACCTCTACTTTCACCCAACAAAACTGCTGTTTCTTGAGAGAGGCGCCACCGCTCCGCGGGAGGAACCGCGGTCCCACAGGCCGGTGAGAAGATGGCGCCACCGCCAGGTGCTGAGGTGCCCCTCGAGCCCGGCCCCGTCCTGCCTGCAGCCCTCCGCGGCCATAACTAGAGGCTCCGGCGCGAACGGCGTAATGGCGGACTTACGTGGGCTGGGCTTGAGGGGGTGATTCTTCGTAATTAGAGATGGGTTTAAGAGAGGATAATTAAGGAGGAAATTACGAAGACTGATCAGATGATAAATTTAAAAGATATATATAAATGTATTGAGGAAAAAAGCAAAGATTAATGGCCTGTAAAGTGGCCAGCAAGCAACAGGAAGAGGCACCCTCAGAGAAGCTAGTCCCCACCACAGCCCACCTGAGATGTGTTAGCAGCAAGTGCCGCAAATGTGTTTCAGGTGGGCTGTGGCAGGTGCTGGAGTAGTTTCAGGTGTCTCTATTTAAAAGAGAGATGGAAATAAAGGGGGAGGGAAAGGAAAGAGAGAAGCTCTGCTTATGTGTGATGAGCACTGTGGTGGCTGGGAGGTGCTTCCAGAACATTCTAGGCCCTTAGCAGTGCTGCAGCAGGTGTTGAGGACAGTAAGGGCTCGGCAGGAGATGGCTTGGGCAGTTCTTCTGAAATGCAAAGGTATGTTTTATGCTGTAATTTTCACTTGTGATAAGTTTTTTTTTTTCCCATCTCCTGGAGGTGGTGCTGATTTCTGTGCAAGCTGTTAGCAGTTCACAGGAAATATGTCTCTCCAAAATGTTTTTCCTGGGAGGAGCCAGACTTCTTGTTCTGCAGCCTGTGGTGAGGTTAGCAATTACTCATGTAAATGGTGTGTTTTCCTTGGAAAACAGCAACTTAATGATGAAAATTGACATTGAAGCTTGAGGTGACAAAGTCAAATCTTTAAGCCTTAAGCATGCTTGTGTTGCAGGAAGAAGTACAGAGCAATGGGTGACTCTGAGGAGCATGGTGTGCCGCTGGGTTTGCGCAGCAAGTAGCTCTTTATCAGGCAAAAAGCCCTGGCAGGTCTGCTGGCTCTGCTAGGAGACGCGCTTTTTTTTTTTTTTTCCTCTGCAGTTCTCAAATAGTGTCTGGGGATGCCTTGCTCAAGTAGATTACAGGGTTGTTAACATGCACACACCATGGCACCCTCCTCAAACATGTACACCAAGTGTTAATAAGCAAAGTAAACAGCAAAAGCCTCCACATTGAGCTGCTGCAACTGTTAATAACCAAAACCTTTCAGAGTTAGCATTTGCTGATTACTGCTTGTGTTTTTTATTTTTTTCAGTCTAATTGATGAACTGATGATGCAGTTATTTACTTAAAGCTAATATTTCAATGATGCTTGTTCACTGTGTTTAGTATTTGTCAAGTCAAGCTATCTTTTTAATTATAATATGAGTCTTTCCTTAACCTATTGGGCAAATGGCAGTCTCATGGTGGGGTGTTAGGTGGCTATAGTTTGCCAAGAGTTAACACTTAAAGACTGATAGAATTGTCAGATCTTGGGGAGTGGAAGGGAGAGGCAGGCACAAAGATAGAGCTTCTAAAAATCCTCTGGATGCGTGGCAGGGTCATTCTGGTTTTATTGAGGACATTTTGACTGAGCCATGAACCAGGAGCACAACTGTTCACCATTAAAATTAGTAAGAGGTTTTAGTATTGATGTGGGCAGTGAATCAGTGCTGAGCAAACCTCCTCCTAGTTGTGCCTGTGCAGGAAGCTCCCTGGCAGCCCAATGGCCATGAGACAGATGTGGTCATGTAGCTATTACTTGGTAGTAATCTTAAAATTGGGGTTGGATTTACATCAACAGCCTGATACTGATTATCTTTATAATCTTTCACATTGTGGTGTTTGCCTGTGTTCTAGTTCAGATTGGATGAGAAAGGAAGCTATTCCACTTTAAATGGGAAATGCTGCTAGCAGTGCAGTTCAGCTTACTCTGGTGGAGAGTTGGGGGGGGGGGGAGTGTAAGCATGCAAAAGAATCCCTGATGAGTGTTTCAGTTTGTGCAGGAATGTGCAAATAAGATATTTCTTGAAGCCAGGTAGCTTAGAATCTCACTTCGTTTAAGCTGCATCTTAACACTTGGTGGTTACTTCTTATGGCTAAAATTATAGGTTACCAGCATGGTATCTTCAAAGTATTTTGTAATTCTTGCTGTTCTGTGTATAGTGCATTTAATTAATTTACTGACAAATCGGATTTGGGAGGAACTTAGACTCTTATTGTAGGTGCTGCTGAAAAGTGAAGGATGTTTAAGGTGCGATTAGGCACAAGATTATTGTCCTGAGGTGGCTGCTGTTAGAATGACTTGTGGTGTAAACAAAGTAAGCTGTTGCCAGGGCTTGCTAAGGAGATGTCCTTTGAAAGAGCACTTCGTCCTTGTGTGGCCCTTCATCTTTGGGACAGGAAAACTAAGGTTTACCTATGCTACTGGGAAGCTTTGAGCTAGCTCTATATCACTTTACATGTGTCAGGATTTGTCTAGATAGGGAAACAAATTCTTGCAGGTGTTGCAAAGCAAGGTACTATAGACTGCATGTTTGAAAACAGTTCTGTGGGCTCTTTTGGAATAGCAGGAAAATGGTTTTGTTTAACTTTGTAAGCCTTAAAATGTACAATGCTGGATGGTCTTTTTGCTCTGATGGCTGAGAAATGCCTTTTGTAATCCAGACTGTCCTATGCTTGACAGTTTGCATGCTTTGTGAAGCACCTATCTTTCTGAATTTTCAGGTGGTCGGGCTGTGCTGAGCAAAATAGGCTGGCTTCCTTTATGAAGCATGTTCCTTCTGTTAGATACAGGCTATCCTTGTGACTGAGATGTTCGTAGCTCCACAGACCTGAAAGTGCATTTGTGGGAGGCAAAAATACTAAGTACACAAACGCATCTCTCCTGGTACCTGTTGGTCTTGGGAGAATCTGTCCTAAGAACCTTAATTAATGAAGAAAACCCCCCAAACAATCTGAAGATTACTTTAATGGAATAGTTATAGCTAATTTAACAAGACCTATTCAACCCAGAAAATATGAACTAAATCCAGACATGGGAGTTAACTGAGTATATGCAGGAACTTAATTGTTTACTTAATTCTGTGGGTTGGATGTACCTGAGGGCTCTTGCTGTGTTTCTCCCTGTGCGAAGAGCAGCTTTGAGTCTGTGTAGCATTTACTTTAGATTGAGTGAAACAAGAATAAATATAGCAACAGAAGTAAAATCTTTATTAGAGAGCAGGTGTGCTGATCTCCTCTTTAACATGCTGCATGAATTTGGCCTGCAGCAATTGCAGCTCCCTCCACTGAACTGAAGAGCCTGGAAAATATAAAGGTGTGAGACCAAGAAGGCAACTTCTATAGAGGTATTTCCCATTGGTATTTCATAGTTGCTTTGGTGATTTAGATGCAACCCTCCTTTTAGAGGGGTTGCCAAACAGTTGTACTCAGGCTACTTCAAAGCAATACTCAGAAAAGAACTTCCTTTTTACCTCCCTGAGGAGGTAGGGGAGAGGCTGTTCAAGCAGTGAATGCGGTCTACACAGCTGAATGTCTCTTTGTGTCTGCTGCTGCCAGCAGTGCTGAGATGCATGACAATTTCTGTTCTATGTTGGGAGTCTCTGAGCAAATTAATCTTGGGAAATGTCAAAACATCCATACCTCTATTGTGGGGACGGACCCATTTACTGACTGAGGACATTGTCTAACACTGTAGTCCCTATTTCTGACTTCTACAAAGTGTAAATCGGTAGAAAACTTCATAAGAGCTTAGGCACTGCTGTTGAGTGAAGCAAGACCAGTTATGTTTGTGGGGAAAAGAGGATGGTGGAAGAGTCTCTTCCCTTCTGGTCATAACCGAAACAACCAGACGTACTCCTGTTGGATCCTAATAACAGGTCACTTCTATTAAGATACTTTGTTTTAAACCTTTTCCTGTTCCAAGATGCTTTTATTTAAGCTAGAATTTTGCACTAGAAGAGGTGTTGGTTTTTGGCTTTGCTTTTCCTGACTGTGTATGGTGTTGTAAGCCAGCCTGTGAAAACATACCTTAATTTCTGTTGGTGTTATTCCTTGCACTCTAGCTCTTTGGGATAGTCTGTTTCCTAAAGAGCATGGTCTTGGATAAATATGAAGAGGGGCTTTTGGCTCTTCTGTTAATACTAATTGTGATGAGGAATTAGAGCAGTAATGTAACATGGAAATGAGCTGTTTTGAAAGCACAAAGTTAGGGTAGGTGAGAGTCCTCTTGCTTAAGCAGAGGACAACTAGTATCAGAAAAGAGGTAAAGTTTGTTTACAGGCTTCTGAGCAAAGGTGATATGAGCAGTGAAAAGTTCAGTGATGATAGACTTGTTAAAAGTTGCCCTTGACTGCTTACAGGCATAATTTTAATTTAAATGTAATAAAAACCTAAAAGGGAAAATTAAGCTGTGGAAAGCAGTTTAAAAGCCTGTCTGAAGACATCTGCAAAATGGTTTTATTCCAAGCAAATACAAGAAAACTGTTTTTTTTATTGTCAAACAATAATGGTGCCTTCATTTATACCATGCCTTTTACAACCAAATCTCTTTCATAGATTACTTCCAAAACAACACAAAGGTTGATTTATTTTTAAACCCAGCACTCATAACCCTTTTCTTCCCAGCAACATAGCTTTTCTTCATCACAGCAGTGAGCTGTAGAGAAGTGAGCACAAGGTTATGGTAGTAAGTGGAGGGGCTGTTTGAATTAGAAGGAAGCAGGACCTCCAATTCTTCTGCACATCAGCATGTTTTCCTTTGTGCTTCCATTAGTGCTGAGCCTAGTAGCAATGCTCTGACAAGAAACCTTGATGCTGAGGCACAGTGCAGCTTAAACTAAAGGTGAAGGGAGTCTTGTTTTGCTTTAGGTACCCTTTATTGCAATTGGTGTGTTTTTCTTTTTCCAGGCAGTCCACTTTCTAGCTCTTTGGTAGTCTTTTCCTAGTCCATGGTATGTCCAGGTGCTGATGTGCTCTCTGCATTCACACCTCTTTCTCTTGAGAGATCCTGATGAGGTCTATGGATTCCACTTCATTTGGTTTCTCTAGCAGGCCTGAAAATGGAATGATCTGCTTGCTTCTCTTTTGTTAGGGACAAAAATAGGTCTCATACATAAACCCTATAAAAATCTCACTGCTTCTGACAGAAGATAAAGAATAGTTTTGGTGTGACAGAGGTCACATAGATACCAACCCTGTCATCTGAGGATCTGACAGTGTTTTGAAAGGTTAGTCAACATAATGCACAGGTCCTTAAGGGGTGGGGGATTGAGGTGTATGAGCTCTCAGCTGTGATGGGCAAAGGTCCTTGACTTGCAGCTGGAGCACTGAGGCTCATTGCCAGAGTCCTGTAGAATAGGAAAGACTTTGTGTGTCACTGTGAAATGGCTATGCCTCTAGTGATTTGGATTTTTCTCTTCTGTGATGGGAGGTCAGACCACCTTGACTTTCAGTTCAGATTTAGAAATATGAATGGGTATTAAGGCTCTTAGTATGGGGATGAGAGAAAGGAGCATAAGGTACAGGTAGGAGTCAGAGACAAAGTAGGAAACTTCAGTGTAAGTTGTGTTAGTGGCATCAGAGAGCCTGATCTTAGCTGGGCCCTCACTGTGCTAGGTGTTGTACATGTAGAGTGAGAATCAGGCTGAACACCTGGAAATGCGTCAAAAGGGAGACGGAAGTAGATTGGACCAGAGTTGCTCAGGAGGATTGGTTGTATTCATGTCTTCCAGCCCAGAACATAGACAAATCACTTTCTGTTTATGTGATGGTCTTGTAGGCAAATAGAGACAAGAAGGATAAGCTGAAGCTTGCCAGGACAGTGAAATGGGGGGAGCAATCGCAACATGACATCAGACCATCCAGAGGAAAAGTTAGTTCAGAGCCATTTATTTTGGACGTAAGAGGCTGTAGCAGGTATGCTGCCAATTGTTTTTGTGTACCTGTTTTAATCCCTTGTATATCTACTGTATGTCTTGGCTTCCCAAAGGGAGCAGCTGGCTAGATGACCAGTAATTACATGTCTAGTGTCAGGAGAGCAAGTCAATGGCAGAACCCAAATCTAGAAGCCCCAAGAGTCCTGACTTTAAGCTTTGTGCTTGGAAGGCAGGAATTCAGTCTTTCCCTGGTTGAAGAACTTGATGCCTACAGCCAATTAATAACTGCTATAAAATAGTGCTTTAGTCTAAAAATGCTGACAGAATTTAATGCACCTTATGGAGGTTGGAGGGTTACAACTTAATTAATTAAGTTTTGGGAAGTCTGTAATCTTTGGACAAAGAGCTCTGTAAATGTAATATGCAACAGCTATTATTAATGCAAGCAGTTCTAGTTCCCTACAGACCAGGGACATGAGGTGCTGTAAAAGAATCATTATGGTGATTCCTGCTTAAAAAGGAAAGATTGGGAACCTGGCTTATGACATGGCTACAGTCAAGATGGGAGACTTAGACCTCTTGCTTCTGTGGTGTGAGATTTGGGCTTCTGAGCCTCTTTTCCCTGCTGCTTGGGAATTGGGGTGTGCATATCTAAATGACATTAACTGCAGGGATCTAGAGCCCCTCAGTTACCTGCAATTTCATTGATGTGTGTCAATTAATAAAAAGTATTGGCTTAATCCACGAGAGCATGGTTTTACCCTGCTAGCGCAACAGGCTAGCAGTATGTACGCAGTTAAACTTGAGCTGATTGTACCTCATCCATGATTGTCCATACACAGCTTTGTCATCGGCTGCCCTGATGACAATGACAACTCTTCCCACTGAGCTGTAGAAGAGATCACATGGACCCGCAGTTTTCTGTCCCAGCCTCCTACTGCAAGTGACACTTGGCAGTTATTTTGAAGGCTAGAGAGTAGATGGAAAGATTTGGGGCTGTCTGCTTCCCAGGATCCCTGTCCTCTGAGGGGTTAGTGCTGTGAGCAGGGGTTGTCTCTTGGATCTGCTTGGAGAGTAGAGTGAGAAGTGACAGAACTTCCCTGGGCTAGGCAGGAGCATATGGGCCTCATGTACATGGGTTGTTTGTCTGCTGTTGGAGTAGTTGCTCATCTGGCTAAAAGCCATTCCAACTCAGATGTTGAAAAGGAGTTGCTGGCAACACTTTCTGGGTTTCAGCCCTCCCTGCCTCCTTGCTGTCCTAATTAAATTTAATATTAAAGTAGAACATTAAAGACATTATCACAGAGCTTTAATCTGACATGCATAAAGCTCTTTCTGTTCTGTTAGGTGATGAGCAAGGCAAAAATAAATAGAAATGAGTTTGTGGAGGCTAGAATGCTTGAGGGATCAGCATTTTGAGGATGGGGCTATTATTTGTTTTGCAAGTGAGCATGTGCTCTGCTGAGTGGGCTTGGCAGTATTATGTTGTCTAAACCTGATGTTTTAACAGCATTGCATGTAGCCGTGCCAAATGCAGCAGTTACACTTGTTTGTAGTCTGGGATTTTGCAATGCCAATCCAAGAGCTGGGATTCCCTGTTCACCTTCCAACATCATGAGACTTTCTTAATGTATTGTAATGAATTTCACATGGTTTTTTTTGAGTCCTTTAACTCTGCATCTCTTGCCTGTAATTGTGAGGATTTAGTCTGTCTTGTTTTGCTCAATGAAAGCAGTAATCACTTGATTACAAGAACCGAAGCTTCTGATGGAGTAGCACAGTCAGCTGTAGAAGTAGGTGCATCTCCTGCACACATCCTATGTAGTCACTGTCGATCTCTCCCCAAAGCCCTTTCAGATAGTACTGTGGCTTATCAGAAATAAGAGAGGATTTGAGGAATCTGAGGTCAGAACTGCTATGTTTTTGTCAGTGACATAGGAATAAGCTGCATTTTTCAAGGTAGAGATATTCAACAGACATATTAGGTGGCTTGTCAGGAAAGTATTTAACTGTATGTTAACTGTGTTTCTGACAGCAAGTCTTTTATTGTAGGGACAAGACTAGCTTTGTGTAAATTCGAAGTATTGCTGTCTGCCCTTCAAATGCAGGGAGGAGGCTTGGGGAAGGTGAGTAACTAGGACCCTGCCATGACTCCCTGTAGTCTGGAACAAATGGCTTGTTCTGTGCAGCTTGGTGTATAGCTGTAGAGTGGATATGATAGTGCTTTTTCTGTGTCATGGAGGGTTGAAGACTTCAGTCAGTAATGGTTTGAATACCACAATGTGATTTATGATTCAGTATTTGGAAGGCTTAGACACGCACATGAAGGCTTATCCCTTGTTTTGCATGATAGCATTCAACTCTTGTATAAAACTGCTCTGTGTATTGTTTTAAAGATGATGGTACTAGTCATACTATTAGATTTGATTCATGCCAGTCTACTTAGCTTGTATTAGACTGAAAATGACTAAAGGGTAGTGGTGGGGAAAATACTGCTTTGATTCTAAGGGAGCATGCAACATTCTTGCAGTCAGAGCAGTTATAAGGACTAAGGAATTACAAATAGCTTTCAGCTCAGTTTGCAAAATAAGATCTTCCTCTGTAGGTTGTTTTGTCCTGAGACTTCAAGTTTGGAGTGTTCAGTTGCATGTTTAGGTTCACTTGATCTTTAAACAGGCTGGTGATTAGAAGGTATAATCCTATCTGATTCAAAAGAAGCTAAAAAGTTGGGCTTCAAATTTTGATAGGTTTGTCTTTTTCATATCAGAATCTGGAAGAGATTAAATAGATCTTTATATTGAATAGAGGTAACTATGTAGTCTTATTGTGGTGGGCACTTGGTGGAACTAAGCCACAGCTTTCACAGGGTACTGCAGTAGCAGGTATGAATCTAAAATAATATGGCTTTAGTGTTACTGTTTTTTAAAAAAAACTCCCCAGGAAAGCATTTTTTATTTTTAATTGAAAATCTTGAACAGTAATGCCCACTGAAAATTAAGAAGAAAATTCAGACTGTTTCAGGGTGAATATTTGCTTCACTTGCTCTGTTGTGATGGCCATGCAATCTACATGGTATCTCAGTTTTGGGCAAGGAAAGGTTCTTTTGTTAATGTTTTTAGAAGGCAAAAACTTGGGCAGTAGTTGTGCATTTGTTTTGATGAATCTTCTTCCCAGCATATGTTCAATGATTGAGTTATTTAAGTATATTTGAAGGTTATGACAGGCACCTGTAAACAGACAGATATTGATAAAAATGTCATTTGGAACCAGATATCTGCCTTTCTTGCAATCCAATTACTACTGATGGCGAACAGCCCAGAACTAGCAGTAAAGTGCATTAACCCAAACTGTGATGGGCAGGCTGTCCTTAGAGGGAATATGATCAGGGCCTTGTTTACCTCTTGCTTTGATGCAACTCCAGGAGTTAATGGAGTTATTGGTAATTTACACCAGAGCAAAACAGGATTGACTCCGGATGTGTATTTGGAGGCTTGTTGTACACTTCTTAAAGCACAAAGTACTGGCTAAATGATGCAAAGGCTTCAGTCTTTCCAGCTCCTACAATTACCTTCCAAAAGCCTTGCTTTAAACAAGTCAGTTCACCATGGAAGATTCCCTGTTTTGTCTGCACTATAAATCATTCTGAAAACTGTACTGAGCATTAAAAAATGGGAATTTTTTTCTGGCCATGGCCTTGAGAGAAATACGCTGTCTCTGAAATGTGGGAAATCATATTGGAGGTAGCATGATGGTAGGTAATTAGTGGGGGAACCTCAGCTATCCAAATCTTTAAAAGGATGACTCTTTTCTGGGAGTTCAGGACTATTAATGCATCTAACAGGCTGTCTTAAAAAAAAAACAAAAACACACAAATCTGTTTCCAGAAGTCTGGCCTGTGTATCAGGCAGTTCACAAGGCAGGTATTGAGCATGCTCAATGTGGATAGTTTTTTTTCCACTCTGAAATCTGCTGGGTTTCAGATTGCATGAAGTTCTTCACCTAGTTCATGAATCTATAATGCATTATTAAGAATTTTAGAAATATTAACAGCTCAGTATTCCACTGGTTTCATCTAGGGACTGGTATTATCTATCTGCTACTCATTAGTAACTTGAAGATGGCTTCTCTCTCTGTCTGGAAGAAACAGCTTATTCTACTGTTTAAATATATAAGGTGGGTTTATACAGAGGACTGATTCATGCATGTTGAAACTTTGGATGAATCGGATTTTACACTTTCAGGACTAAATCAGAATCGCAGATATTACAGACTATGAAATGGTAGCAAGGGAATGGGAAAGTCAAGAGCGGGGGCATGAAAGGAATAAAATGAGGTTTTGCAGCTCTATGATTAGAACAAAAAGAAAAGCAGAGTTGCCCAAACTAAAGCCTGTCATCTGCATCTGGCTTGTTAGAAGAATTTATCCAGGCTGTAATATTCTTTGGATTTTTCCTGAAGGCAGCTCAGAGGTGGGCAGGAAAATGGTGCTGTGTGAATTGTTCTTGCAGCCAGCTAACCAACAGTCACCTTGACTGAATTGTTTAGTCTGTCTTAGCTCCCCTAATGCTTCTGCCTTGTGTCTAGATGGCAAGCTTTTTTGGATGGACACTGATGAACAGCTTTACTCCTGCCAGATGCATCATCTTTCTGTAAGACAGCAGTAATAACAGCACTGATTCCTTGCCCCGTCAGCAGCTAGATTCATATAGCATTAAATAGTTTTAGTGGCTGGGTTTTTTTCCTCCCATCAGGTTGTTAATGCGTCTTACTCACTTTCCATTCTTTCCTTGGCTTGTGCAGAAGAGGCTTTTCTACTTGATATCAGGGGATGTAGCCTGCTTCACCACTGCACTTGAAGCAAACTCAGTGATATAATAACGCGTGAAAAACATCAGAGTAACATAGGAGGATGTTCTGGCCCCATCCATCATGGGAAGACGTCTCGATGTAGGGAGAAAAAAATACCTATACTTCAGTGTCTTCATTGTATATACCTTAAAAAAAAAAAAACTTTTAAGACCATGCTCTTGATCAGGGTGCTGCATTTTTGGGGGAAAGCTAGACATTAACAAATGATCACTTTTGCCCACTAACTCTCCAAGAAATCCTCAAAGCTTGTAAATAGGATCGTTTTCTGCTGTGATGTGAATTGCTTGTGATGGCTGTGGTGTTTGGATACGCTGACTAGTAACGCTTTTTTTTATAGGAAATGGACACAAAGTTCTATTGATTTACTGTTCTTTTTAAGTTCTTAGTATTCCTAGGTGAAGAGGAAGCTCTCATTTTGGTAAACTTATCTCCAAGCTGGAGAGTAATATGCTATGAGTGGAGGTGGTGCTACTGTACAGTTCTCTAGTTAGGTTGAAGTACAGAGCTGTCCACAATGAGATTATTTGGTGGTAGTCTTAGCTTTCAGAGAAGTGAAACCAAAAAGACAAGGTTAATGGAAGCTGCATTTCACTTGGATTGCTCTTATTTCCTATTTTGTAAGCTTGTGTTCCATGCAGGTGCTTGGCTTATATCTTCGTGCTGTCAATAGACCCAACACGCTTGAAGCAGACAGGATTAATGCAGACTTTAAGGGCTATATTTAGAAGTAATCTGGCTATCATCAGTCAGAAGGGTGGGGAGAGATGTGATGGTTATTCATACTGATTGAATATTCTATTGATAGAGATGCTTATTAACCCTAACATGTCTTTCTATCATGGTTTCAGGTCTCAAACAACAGAAATATCCCTTGAAATTCAGATAGGGGGAGGCAGAATTGAAGTGGAGAAATTAGCTGGGAGGGAAGTAGCAATCTGCCTAATAAGGCAGACCACTGAAGCTGTCTGGATGACACTGGAACAAGTGCTATGTAATGTGACCAGCAGTAATGCAGGAGGAGGGAGGTAGACAGCTGGCTGATGGGTTTCTTTTGATGGCACAGGTGTTCAGTGTGTTTGGAACTTGGGGTATATTTTTTAAGTTTCCTTCCAAAGCAAGGAACAAATGTACTTGCTCAAAGTAAACTTTTTTATTTTTTTGCCAGTGACATGGGGGTGGGGGGGATAATCCTTCAGTGAGTACTTTTTGTATTATGAGCAAGCAAGATCAAAATGCTCCTGCTCTGATGGTAATTAGGCTAAGGAGCTATGGGGCAGGAGGAGTCCAGTGAAGAACCAAGTGCTCAGCACTCAATGCAATTTCTTCTTGGTTTCTAAAGACTCTGCCATGCACTCTCTGCTCCCTTCTTGCATTTTCTGAACAGAGATTTCATTTCAGATAGTGCAGTTGGTGCTTCATACTTTTAGGAGCATTTATAAAATGGAATTACTAGAAATAATCATGGTAATTAACATATAGAGTTATAAGGAGGAAGATTAATTACAAAGCTGTAATTCATCTGTGCAATATAAACCACAAGGAAAGCTTCAATAGGTTATCAGTAATGAGATTTGCTTAGGAGAACTGCGAACCAAAGGAATTGAGACTGTGCTGCCATGTAGACTGAGCTTTCTGTCAGGCAGAAGAAAGGAAACTGAGGCAACAAGGAGGGGGGAAAGTATAGCTTGTCTATCCTCCAGAAAATCAGATGGGAATGGGACCTGAAAGACTTGACTTGCTATAAATGGGGGACAAATCCTTTCATTACACTGAGTGTTTTCTATATTAAAGTTTTTAAAAGTGGCACAGGAAATCAGTGGCTCTACTGAGAAATGCTCGTCTCTTGGACTGCTGTCAGGTGCCTGATCAGCAGTGTATTCCATCGTGGTTTTCAGCAGTAGATATCAGTTTACACCAGCTGAGAAGCTGACCAACTTAATGTAGCAGTTTATTGAACAGCTCTAGGTAATTCTCTGAAGGGAGGAGGGTCTGGGAGGTGATGCTAGACTACAGAATGCTATTCATTCCAGGGCAGGGGTTTCTGGTTTATTACAATGATTGCAGGGGAGGGCTGATTTCTACAACTAACTGCCATTTTTCTGAAGGTACAAGCAGTTGATAATGACAGTAATTAACACTGTAGAAACAAGGTCAAACCCAAGAACATTACCCACTAAAAGTCACTTTCCCAAAAGTCGCGTCAAAATTGTTGCCTCAGAGTAGCTTTTAAGAAAAAAAAGGCAACTAATGATGAGCTGTTTGAATTATGTAAATGCTCAGGTATCCGTGGGGTTTGACCTTTTTGCAGATGTAGTTTAGCATTCAAGACACTGTCATCTTGCTGCCAAAGTCAAATTAGATGCTTGCTACTGCAATTGATAGCTGATATCCGATCTCCTTCAAGAACAGGCACTACTGAAAGGCAGGCGATGCTACTTGCTACAGAAATGGGAAGCTGCATTTTAAATATAAGTAGTTGAAGAGTTTTGGATCCAATTCAGATGAGCAATATGCTTTTATAAAAACACGCACCTGGTTCTTCAGGCCATTATACCCCATTTTATGCATCTGCAGTCTGCAAGATGGCTCTGGATGCAGCAGCTTTCCAGGATCATCTCACCTTGGGCTTGCTTTGTTAACAGTGGAATGGCTCTGAGCCAACTCTGCTCCTCACCGCAGGAACAGAGGACGCTGATAGCATGGCCATGTAGCTCAGAACTAGTTTGCAGCTAGCAGTCAGAGATGGAAGAAGTCCTAACCCAAGTGAGCTTTTTCCTGAGTGCTTCCAGAGACTGTACAACTCACAGTGCAGCTGCAAAAACTGCTCCAGTATCTGAAGCACTGGGGAGTGATACAGATGATATGCAGAGCTCTGTGCAATATGCTGTCTCTGAAGAGTACTGATGTCCATAGCATATGGATTATGTACCTGTGTAAACCTTGCTATCTCCACTTGCCGACCTAGTCCCATCCATACCAGCAATAAAAAAAAAATCCCAATTGTGCTCTGCCAAGAATTTGGCTGCTTGCTGGTGGTTGTTCCTGTTCCCAGTGTGCCAGGTGGTTGAGCCAATTGCCTTCTTGCCAGGTTTGGTCCAAATAGCCTCATCAGCCTCCCTTCTTACTGAATCAGTGTCTGCTACAGTAAATAGAAATGACTGAAGAAACACCTGCTCTTCCTGGCCCTCACTTGACCACAGCATCTGATAAAGTTTCCACTTGTGTGGTTTGAAGCAGATAGTTCAACTTTTCTGAACTGGCCTGTCCAACAGCCCTGCTGAGGCATTCCTCTTTTTGCTAGTATCAAAGTAGCCTTAATAAAGGTGTGGTTACACAACACTTGCTGACTAGAACAAAGCTGTCCAAGACTTTGGGTCTTTTCTTAGCTTCTGTGCAGCAGCTGAGTAGTTTGGGTCCAGATGAATGTACGTTCCTCATACCAGTATAGCTCTGCTGCTTACACAGGAAGTACAGATAGTAGAAGCTGCCTACTAGCTGTGTGACTTGGATGCTTGAAAATGTACTTGCTAGTGTTTGTAGTGGTATACAAAGGATAACCAAAATGCAGATCTTCAACAGAGCAATGTTAGTGTTTCCTGTGAGTCTCTACAAATTAGCAAATGACTATAGAAGAACAGCAATACAAAATTAGGCTATATGTTCCTCTAACTAGGCTTTGAAGAACACTGCAGGCTGCTGTTTGCATTTTTTCCTCAGCATTAGCCTAGTAATTTCCCTGAAGTCATTCTTTATTTCCACAGGAACAAATGAGCTAAAGCTGGCTCAAAATTCCTGCCTGTAATTGCTCCTCTGTTGCTGCCAAGAGTTAACTTCTAATCTGGTGCAAATTGTGGCTGTTCAAGTGCGTTCTACCTTGTACCTTCAATGCAGCTCTTCCTACCTGAAACTGGTAGAGAAGTTGGGCCATGTGTTACTACACTAAATCCTTTCCCTTTCTGAAGGGTTGTTTTTTTGGGGTGGGGCTGGGGGGGGCTTTGGCCCCAGCTTCTAAATCAGGCTCTTATGTACTCTGAATCTGGGTAGGAGCACTTGAACTGGATCCAGCTGTGTTGCCTTTAGTGTTTAATGGTTCAGTTCAAATGCAGGTTTTTGTATTTCATGCTTCATTATTTTTTTCCCCTATTGTGTGGCCATTTGTAAACTGAAGGTAAATTGCACATTGTATTCTTCCCAGGCATACAAAGAGGACAAATATTCAGATAATTTGAAAACTTCTTTTCCTGTTTGATGCATTTGCAATGTTTGAGTGGCTTTTACAAATCATGTTCTGACACTTGTGGTTGAGCTTGACTCACTGCCTTCAGGAGTCTGGGGAGCTGTTTCCCTGTGTGCCTGTCCTCTGTGGCACAGGAGTTCCTGAGCGATAGCTTTAGTGGAGGGATGTTCCCAGGCAGGTTGAACATTCCCCTGGTAAATGTCTGCTCATGTGTGCTGCTGTGATCAGGGGAGGGGGGAGAACATGTTAACTGTCCTGAAATGTGACTATCCTAGCTCATTTCATACCTGAAGCTGGGTCTGACAGTTTCACCTATTGCTTGAGACTATAAGATGTACAGTCTAAAACTGCCAGAAGTAAACATTTGATTTTTTTCTTGGGACCAATAGTTGCTGAGGTGCCATGCACCTCTCCTGCTGACTGTAAGTATGTAGAGTAGTTCAGTCATTTATGTTTCCCTATAAAAAAAAAAAAGGAGACTTCCATGTTACATAAGTGTTTCAAATCAGCCATGCTTTAAAGTATAAATCGTTTTCACCTTTCATGCTTTCTGGAGAGTGTTTTCCATTCATCATGGATTTTGAGACTCATGTTCAAGCCTTTTTTTCAGCTGGAGATCTATCAAAGGAGAATAAATTGAAAACTAACATTGAGTTGGATCTCAACAAATGCTTTCTAAGTTAAGCTGAAATGGTGCCTCCATATTCAAAGGCAAAATGTCCCTCTTCGTGGAGGGAGGGAAAATGTTATTTCTGTATTTGTAAGTTAATAATATCACTGTGCTCAAAGGAATAGATAGTCCTTGTATGCATACAATTAAAGATAGAAATGGGCTTTGGAGGAAGATGATTGCTTCCATAACTCCACGTGTGAATTAGTTTGTCCCTTGGCAAGAAAGACTGTCCAAAGCCGTGCAGTTCTGCCAAGTTGCAGACTGGTGAGTATAGTGACAGCCGGTGCTGTTTGAGAGTTTCCAGTTCCTGGGGAGGCTTTCTAGAAAGGCCAGTAAGTCTTCAGATTGCCAATACCTTTCTGCAGTGCTGCCAGAGTTGGGGTAGGTCCCGGGTAACTCTGCTGTACCCAACAGCCACAATTCTGTAGTGTACAAAGGAAAAGGTAAGTACCTTCTCTCATTCATGGGTCCAGAAGTTTTGAGGCATGCACTCTTCATAGATTCAGAGGCTGTGGTAGTGGTGTTCTTGGAATGTATTAACTTGTCCTGACAAAAAGCCATTAACCATACAGGCAAGACTGTGTTTTACCCTGTAGTTGCATCTGCAAAGCAGAGGCAGAATGTTTTTGCTCATTAAAAATAAACATTTGAAAGCAGTGCTGCCCCCCCTCTGCTCAGATGGTCTGTCCAGCACAGAGAGAAAATGCTAACCCACTGGAAAAAAAACAAATGTGCGTTTGTTTTTTCCTTTTGCCTGCCAGAGTGGGCAAATTAAGGACTCTCCTAGCTTGGCATCTATACTAAATCATCTACTTGTGTTTGTAGAGGTTTGAAACCTTATTTATGGATAAAATACCTTCTATGTATTAGACTTTGCTGATGTTGGATGGGCCTTTTTGAAAAAGGGAATCATGAGAAGAGGACAACGAGCTTTCTTGGTGACTGGCCACCCTACTCTCTGCTCTGTGGTACTGGATCAGTGTGTCAGTAAACTTGTTTATCAGCTTTACTGCAAAGAGCTTGTAAGATTTCCAGTCAACAAAGTTTCTCAGTGAGTCAGCTTGTCCCTACTAAAGGAATAGGGAAGTAAACTTGTCTCTGTGGTCTGTAGAGGGTAAGCTCTTGATGATCTCAGTGCCTGTACTTGATGCCAGTATAGTATCCTGTCATTTTAGGCTGCGTTGTAACACCTGACAGATTGACAGAAGCTAGAAGGGACTGCTTCTACCTGGAGTTCTCATTCTTCTGCAGTCTTGTCTTTAACTGATCCTTAGGAGTTTGCTTTTTCATGAAAATTCAAGTGGCAGTGGGTTTCTAAAGCGAATAACCAGGAAAGAGCAGATTGAATGTTTAAATAGCCACAGGGAGCTAATGATGAATTTGATCATGAGAAATCTGTTTGTATTGCATTTATAGCGTTCTTTCCAGTGAGGGTGGAAGACTAAAATTGTGTCCATCAGTGAAACCGCTGTAGTACTGGTGACTTGTGTACTACTGTGAGTGGAGAGTAAAGGTCAAACACATGAACAGTTCTATCTACTTGCAAAAAAATCTTTGAACAGAATCTGAGGGGAAGTATGCCATATGATTTCCAGCAGTTTATTCACCTACTTCTAATAACTAATAGGTGAGATCTACTCCTCATATGTAAACATAACAGGATAAAGACTTAGTTGTCTCTTTTACCTCCAGTAGCTCTTGTTAGTGCAGCTTGTGCTGCAGATCATACCTGTTTTATGAACTTATACTGTTATGATTTTCCTTTAGTCCAGTAGACCTCTGCCTCACAAGTTTGATATGGACCTAGGCTCTGAGTGTGCTCTTGACCAGACATTCAAGGTGACTGTCACCCAGAGTCCATGCAGAATGGTCCCAGCTTGGTCATGGAACATGAGGTATCCCAGCACATGCTGCCTGAGTTAGATAGCTCTTTCTCAGTCCTTCTCACAGCTCCTGTGCTCTTCCCATCTGTGCTGTCTTGGGTACTACGTGACACTGCTCAGAATTTGGCCTATATCTGCATAGAGCTGGTGATGCTGATAAATGTTTGCTGTGTTTTCTTGCTGTGGCAATTGCAACAGTATCATAAGTTTTCTTCAAACTGGCTTTCTAACTTCTAAGCCGGTTCTCTCTGATGCAGTCAGTTGCTCGCTACACTGTGAGAGCCTGTCTTTTTCACAGATTTTTCAGCTGTATTATTTGCAAAACAAAATGACACAAAAATGTGGTTTGTCTTTATTTACCCAGTGCTGTTTGTCTTGCTACCTCTTTCCATAGACATGGCCCTTGTTTTGTCATTTAAGAATAAGACATCTTTGAAAATAGCCTGTCAGATCTGTTGACACTTAAAGTATATATATTCCTTATCTTTAGTATTATTGATGTCATTAGCAATTTGTACTGAATAATTATCAAGAGGTCTCAGTCCTGACAAACCTCCTTATGTTAAGTACTGAATAAATGTACTGAAAACATGACTGCCTCTGCTAATAGCCACATCCAGTGATCAGGTGGAGAAAGTATGAAATCTGGCATGCAGAGCACAGGAGCCCCTGAGTGACCACGTTACTGGAGGGATGTTCCCAGACAGACCAGTTAAATGTGTTCTCTGGTAAATGACTCTGCACATCCCTGCTGCTGTGATCAGGGGAGGGAAAGATCACATTAGCTGTCCTGAAGCTGGAGGTGACTGTCCTAATTTCATCCCTGAAGATGGGTCTGAAAGTTTCCTATATGACTTGAGAATATAGGATGTATAGAGCCTAAAGCTGCCACTGTGTAAGCAGATTTATACTACACACGCTTTTTTCATGTTTTTCTCCAGTGTGAGGCAAGGAGGGTATTGGGTTCCCTGAGCAGTGTTCTGAATGATATATCTTTTGAAAGTGATATTTTTTTCCCCTTTTTACAAGACAGTACTATCTTGATGAATGATTTGACTTCAGTTTACAAAATATGGAGGGGGAAATGCTCAAGTGAAACTCCTAATTTGTGTGCAATTTAATCCTTGCTTGATAACTGATGTATCTTTGAGACCAAGGTGAAATGGTAGCAGAGAAGTCGTAAAACTCACAAACATGAAACTACTTACAGGACTCTGTGGCCATGGTCCACTCATTCATGAAATCACACAAAGTAACTGTCATCTGTAGTGTTGGAAGGACATTAAAGTGTACAAGTAACATACGGCAGGTTCAGATTACACCTTGGGACTTTACAATGTTTAGAATTAGGCTTTGTTTTCTTTTAAACAGGAGTTAAAATAGAAGCTGGGGTAAAGGAAATATTGAAGCAGTATTTCTTGAGCAGGTAAAATCAAATGAATTAAGAGCTACGTGTCTATTCAGCTTCTTGCTCCTTGTAGCAGAAAGATCTACTCAACTATCCTGATTTCTTTTTTTGCTGTTGAAAGCTGTGTTTCCACTAGGCTAATGGAGATACTAATAGCTGCTTCAGCAAGCCTTTAAATGCAGACCAAAGCTAGCTGAAACCTGAAGCTCAGAGGTTTCTTAACACTGTGGCAACTGGACTGTAGGATACACTTGGGCTTTCATGCTCCGCTTGTAGTGCTTCTTTGTCTCTAGTTTTGTGGAATGGTCTAAATGCATCTCGAATTCACCATGAATTGAGGGGGCATCAGTGACTGTATAGCAAGCTGATGTTATCAGTTGGCCCTAAACTGGCAGCATACCCAGAAACATTCAACTTAATAAATGGGTGCAGACACAGGGACCTGGGGAGGTCCTGTGTGCGAAGAGCTGAATATGTGCCCAGGATGCTGCTAGCAGTGCCTGAGTAGGAAAATATTTCTTTTGGACCTTCGTACATTCACATGCGCTGTTTTGGCCAAATACCACTTTGAGTAAATTAACACTGTAGTCAAAAGCTAAAACTGAACTGAGTGAACTTAATTGTCTTTGTACCAGTGATTCAGTCCACTGGTAGCACTGATCACAAAAACTTCTTGCTCAGTGGGCTGAATGACTTTCACTTTTGGCTTTGGCATTCCTGGTTTTCTCAGCTCACTCTGTAAAACATTTCTACATTGCACTTTTTAAAGGGTATTAGGTTGTTCTTGCCATAATGTGTTTATTTTCTCTTCCTTCTAACAGATGTTAGGCAATTAGAACATGGCAGAGCAACATATTTATACAAATGAAAGGAAGTAAGGAATAAATGCCCTGAATATTATACTTCCTAATAAGATTAATTCAGTAGCATACAAATGGTGAAGCACAGGCACAGCAGCAAGTAGGCATTTATCAGTGACTTGTGTTATATGCAAGATATCTTATTAAGGTAGGATAGTAATCGTACACACAACATGGATCCTGATTTTAAGGCATTGCAAAATGCCTTTTAAAAAAAAAAATTTGGTAAGAGCCAGTTGATCCAGCTTTTGAACTCACTATTTCATTTTCTACAGCACTGTATCACGCTTGAAGTTTTTACTCCTTGAATCTTGTGCCTGTCCTGGTATGCCTTGCCATAGAATTAATATTGTTGCATGCATACACTAAAAATTGAGTCGGTCTGAGACAGGCATTTTAAAACAAGCATAGTTGCATTTTTTCAATTTTTTGATTCCAGGCTGTGCTTGGCAGGGAGGTCTTAGAGCAGGTGTGGATCCTGTGCTGAGCATGGTGGGATGAGTTGGGAGAGAGAGGCTGAGACAGACCTTCAGCCTCCCACTGCTACATAAGGTGTGATACCGTTTGTTTACAACGCGTTAGAACTCACGGGTATTACTGTGATCCTCTGGAGTAAACATGCATGTGAGCAATTTTAGCAAGGAAAGATTATTCAGAGCTACAGAGAGAAACCTCTTCAGAGGTCAGAAGTGTTCAGCCTGTTTGGGTTTGTCACTTTACCAAGTTGTTTGAGTTAACATGCTGTGCACTAGCTGGAGTCCTGGAAAAGACTTTGCAACAAAGGCATTCTCCTGGCTTGGGAAGAGTCCTGTAGCAGCCTCTGACAGAATGACAACTGGAAAGTTGTGCTGTATCTCCCTGTCCCTGAGCTGTGCCGATCTCTGAAGGAAGATGTGCAGAGGACTGGAACTTTAAAGTTACTAGGATTAAAAATACTCCCTCCTCTCTTTTCTTCCTATTTTTTTGGAAGCCATGTCAGTTTCTTCATAACCAATGGCAACAAACTTCTAACAATTTCTCATTAATGCAAGAAGCTGTCAGTCTGTTTTATGGGCCAATAGTTTGGAAGCCAGGATGGGAGTAAGTAAACTTTCTACTGCTTTCATCTGCTTCAGTTTGAACAGATGAACTACAGAAAATAGAGGCAATACATTAGTTACATCTATAGCACCCGATTTTCTATGAAAAGCAGGGCTTAGATTAAAATACTACTAGCAGAAGATCCTATAGGAATTTGGACAACTGCTGAACTATTAATCCCTAACTAAATTGTCTTAAGACAATTATCCAGTCTTGATTTAATTAAAAACAAAACAAAAAAAACCCACAATGTTCCACCACACGCATCTTACCAAAGGATGCAATTGATTGAGGAACATGTGGCTAGTTGGTAACTGTTCCACAAATGGGCAGATTACAGGACCTATGTGGGATATTGCACAGATAAGGCAGAAGTTAGTTTTATGAGTCACTGTGTAGGGGACAAGATGTGTTGGCAACAAATGTTTGGAACAGTTGGTCTCCTTTTTAAGAGGATGTGTTCATAAACTTTAACTCTTTTGTGCAGGAAGCCATCTAGCCAATCTCTTTGCTTAAGGCAGGATCAGGTCTACCTGTGTAAGCCGTATGCACCTTATCTAGATAGATGCTTGACATGATGTTGATTCTGCCTTAGGAAAGGAGGTGGACTAGGTGACCTTTGTACTTTCCTCCTAGCCTTATTTTCCATGTGCATATCTGAATGCTGAAGCAAAATACTCCATAGATTGTGCCAAGATGAACAGGAAAGTGGTGTGAAACATTTAAATATATACTTTGTTTCCTGCTGTTCACTTCCTAGGCTGGATACTTCCCTCATCCCAGGAGACAAAATCTGATCTGAGGTGAGAAGGGAGTACATGTTCAATAAGATGCTTCATTTCTGAGCCCTGCTTTTGCAGCAGCAGTTATGAAAGTTTAACGGGGGCATGATCCTGAGAGGTGAGTATGAAAAAGAGATTAAGTTCTCCTGCCAACATGACAGATGCATTCCTGGGTGTTTCTCCTAACCTTGGGCTATCCCGAACTGTTCTGTTCTGTCAGATGGGTTTACCTGTTAAGTCCCATAGATGGCTTCCCCCTGCCCTATGCAATTGCAGTTATTGATAAATATACATTTAGTCTCTTCCCTAAAAGGTTGTAATGCTACAATATACTTATTTGTGTCTGTCTTTGCAAGATAGTGTTTGAAGGTTAGTGTGAAAAGCACAGTTAAGAGAGTAACACAAGTGAGCCACCTCAAACTTGTAAGGCTTACTGGTTGTAACATTTTTGTGTCAGAATTCTTAAGTGTGGGATTCAGAATTTGACTTGTTATGCTACCGCATCTTGAATCGTGAATCACAGCACAACATTCCTTGGTAGTGTTTCAGAGTCCTGTTCGCAGAGGAAAGAAATCCAGTTCATCAACACCATTTGGACACTTTTCTTTGGAAGCCTTCCATCCAGATAATGTGACTCAGTTTGCAGCTTGCAAGAGGAGTTGGGATGGGTGTGCTCATGCTGAATCACAGAAAGATATTGGAGATGAGGGGAAGGAGAATGGTGGGAGAATAATAAAAATGAGGTAGTGTCAGATTTTGATGGGCATGGGACTGTATGGGAGGGATGCTTCTTGAACGTTGATTAAAAGGCTTAAAAAAAAGTCAAATAGTAGCTAAGAGGAAGGCTGTCCCTGCTTAATGGCTTGGGAATAGTAGGCAGAGACGCTCTTCATGGAAGCGGTTTTACGTGTCTTCTGACCTTGGTGATGCTAACATCCTAGTTCTCAGGCTGGGCTGGATCTTGGTGAAGAGCAGATGTTTTTGGCCAAGTTCTCTTATCTTTTAGATACTTCTGCCAGCTTGGCAGCTATGAGTCTCTGCTGGAATCCATAGGCAGCTGTCTGGTGTTCCTTTGCTCTAGTAACATCCACTAGACTTGGGTGCTGTGTTGGTCCAACCTGTGAGGCTGAAGGTACA